>SKCR01035393.1:0-81161 GCA_019454045.1 Zanthoxylum bungeanum | reverse complement strand
TCTTGCAGTTCCGGTTATACCTGGAATCGTTGCAGACCCGGTTCTATCTGAACCGTTGCAGACCCATACTTGATGAGACGCTTAATAACTTTCAAATGAATAGAATAATGCCACCTTAGCTTACATATCTCCAACGAATTGTATTATGTTATTTTGATCATACCCAAAGATAATATTTCAAGTAAACCCCATAAATAATTATATGTAAGCTCCCCCTCTCTCAAAATAAACAAGAAACTTGCACCAAACACACACACAAATGAAGCAATCTACCCATTACCCTTAATTGCCTGGATTTTCTCTCAGCCTCTCTCTTGCATTTTTCTTTTCTCATTCTTTCTCTGATCTCTAGCTAGCTAGATAATTTCATTATTATTTAAATTTTCCCGGGAAAATTTAAATAGTCATATAGGTTTGGCAATGGTAGGGCACTCAAGAAAATGGATAATAGTGATAGCAACAACATGGATACAAGCATTTACAGGGACAAATTTCGACTTCTCAACATACTCGTCAACAATAAAATCTGTTATTGGGATATCTCAGGTTCAGCTAAATTATTTGTCAGTTGCTTCAGATATGGGCAAAGCTCTTGGCTGGTGTTGTGGAGTTTGTTTAATTTATTTTCCTTTGTGGATGGTCATGTTCATGGCTACTTTCATGGGACTCTTTGGTTATGGTCTTCAATGGTTTGTCATTCAAAAACTCATCGTTTTGCCTTATTTTCTGGTTAGTCCTCAATCTCTCCTCTCTCTTTGTTTTATGGTTTTGTTTCATTTTTCTTATTTTTATGAAAGATTATTAATGTATGTTTTTGCACTTTTGGTATGCATGAAACAAGCAAAATTATGAACATGTTATTTTTCTTAATTTTCAATTTATTGCATTTCATTTTTCTTTTATTTTCTGTCTGAAGTGGGTGATGATTTTCTTCAAACATTTTTCTTTTTAAAATTGTTATAATTACACAGATATATTTACAATATGAAATTTATTAAGAAAAATATACACTTGTAGTACAATCTAAATGTCTATCAAATATAAATTCGAAAATCTACTATCCATAAATTTATGAGATAATAAAATTTGAGTTTATGGAGAGTACAAATTTAGGACACATGGGGCAATAAACCAAGTGGAAAAAATAATACAAAAATAAAAGGGTAATTATGCTTTCATTGGTTTTATTACTAATTTAAGTATTTGGCAATCTACTTTCAAGGACAGCCAGGGAAAACTGATGGGATTTTCTTTGGAAATTAATCAGTGAATTTGTTTTATTTCTTAGACCAAAAACAAAAAAGACACCACCATTTCTAGTTTAGTTTAATTGATCTAATATGCAAAGTGTGATTGTCAGTTAGTTGTTGGTAAGTGTAACAAATACCTCTCTTAGTCAGTTAGTAGGGGACCTACTGGTAGGTAAAGTTAGTACAGATTACTTTTTGGATTTGGTTGTCTACTTTGAAAATTAAAATTGGATTAGGCTTCTAAATTAACAAACTATAATTCAAAATTATACTTAATACTTGAATGCTTTTGACTTGAACTAGCTGATTTTGACTGAATTATGACATGATAGCAGCTATCAATGTCTTAACCTTATTTTATGAACTTTGTTGTCACTAATCAGAATTAATAAGTTCATTATTATTATATTATTATTATTATTATTATTATTATTATTATTATTATTATTATATCACTTGTTACAGGAAACCAACTGCAGTTTGAAGTTTTAATGAGGATTGAAAGCCTCAATTTAAAAATTATTTGAAACTTGAAAAAAGTTCCAAGCTAACTTCTCATCAACCATCCGTAAAGCGAAAGCATTTCCATCACTTCGCCTATAACTTTATATCAATTCTTTTGCACACAGAAGGAGATACTTGCTTTTCTAAGATTATAGATTTTATTTGCAAATCAAATATAACAAGCAGCGTTAAAAATTATTCCATTTTGACCTAATGTCAAGGTTCTAATCTTAGAAACACCCTCTATACTTGTAAGAATAAAACAGTTATCTGCCCTTCTCATATCCTAACTAAGTGGAACCGAAACCTACCCAATTAACGGATATCCTATTAATCGGTTCCAATTCGGTTCCGCGTGGAACCAGAACCTACCAATTAAATAGGGTACCCTATTAATCGGTTCCGTGTGGAACCGAAACCTACCCAATTAAATAGAATACCTTATTAATCGGTTCCAGTCCTGTTCTGATTTACCTTATTATTTTTTATTGTCAAATTTGAAAATACAATCATTTCTCACACTTGAATATTGCATAATATTATTGGTAACTGTCCATACAGAAATACAACAATAAATAAAATTACATATTGCATAATATTTTTGACTCAATACATAATATTCTGGTAGGAAGTGTCTGAGTTTAAATTGGATTTTAATTAGATTATTAAATTGGGTTTAAATTGAGTTTTAATTAGGGTTTTAATTGAGTTTTAAAACTGGTTATGAAATTTTGTTTAAATTGGGCTTTAATTGGGTTACGAAATTAAGTTTAAATTAGGTTTTAATTTGATTTCGAAATTGTTTCTAAATTCTGTTCTCAAAACAGGTTCTGGTCCGGTTCCAGTTCCGTTCATGACAGAACCGGAACTGGACCGTTTAAATTTAGTTCTTCATTTTGGAACCGGAACCGGTCCGATTCCATTTCCCGTTCCAAATCCGAAAAATCGATCCGATTCCAACCGGTTCCGATTCCAAACTCGATAAACCGGTCCGATTCCAATCGATTCCTGGTAGAACCGAAACCTGTACTCAGCCCTACAATACACATTACTAAGCATCTGTCATTAGTAGCTAGCCATAACATTCTGTACACTTCTATCAATTATCCTAGTATGGAAAAAGAATTGTGTAAAATAGACTTACGAATAACGTGGTACGCCCATCATTAATGTTTTGATATATATACACTAAATTTGAAATTAATCAATTATAAAGGAGATAGAAAATAACAAATTAAGCCGGCCCCATATAAGGTTTTCTCCCTAGTAAAAGGAGAAGGGGCAAAACCTTGTTTTTGTTTGTACTTCTGCTTGCTTAGCCCTATCACTTCAACTCAACTTACTGTAATAATGTTGAATCCCTTGGCAGGTATTTCTACTCTGTCTAATCTCAGGTTGTAGCATCTGCTGGTTCAACACAGTATGCTACGTTTTATGCATCAGGAATTTTCCAACCAACCGGGCATTTGCCTTGTCCCTCACCATCAGTTATAATGGTGTAAGTGCTGCTCTCTACACTTGCATTGCCAAAGCAATAGACCCTGAAGACGATACCCTCTATCTCTTCTTGAATGCCACTGTCCCTCTTTTCATCTCCTCTCTAACACTAATCCCAATTCTTCGTGAACCCCCTCCGCTGAAACTCTCCGATGATGCTGCTGCTCGCCACGACGCCTGCATTTTTCTAGTCCTCAATATTTTAGCTGTTCTAACTGGTCTATATCTTATCCTCCTAAACTCACTATCTTCTACTGTTTTAACGGCAAGGATTCTCTCTACAGGGGCTGTAATTCTCATATTCATACTACCCTTATGTGCTAGGAACTGGGCTAATCGAGCCATCCAAACGAGCTTTCTTTATGATTTCTCAGGCTTCAGTTTGGTAGATGACATTGATGAGGTTGACCCAGATGATGACTTTGGAAATGAACCAAGTAATGCCTCAAATAGCAGCAGTTCATATTATGTAATTCACAAAGAAGGAGGTTTTGGTTTTGGATGTTTCGGGAAGCTTCTGGAGAAAGATAGGTTACCAATGCTGGGTGAAGAACATTCAGTAAGATTGCTAGTGTGTAAATTGGATTTCTGGCTTTATTATGTGGCATATTTTTGTGCTGGGACAATGGGAATGGTTTACAGTAATAACTTAGGACAGATAGCTCAATCACTTGGATACCGCACTAAGCTTAAGTCTCTTATTACACTCTACTCCACATGCTCCTTCTTTGGTCGTTTGCTCTCAGCAGCTCCAGATTACCTCCGTAAGTATGTATCTACTACCTACACAAATTCACACACATGAATTTTATGAATAATTTGAGGGGAAAATGACACTCAACTACTTTGTAGATTGCCGTAACTACATTTTAGTTCTTAATGTTTTGAAAATATAAGCTTTAATCCTTACCATTAAATATTTTTCATTAATTTTGATTCATTAATTTTAAGTCACTTTTCATCAAATTATTGTGAAATGACTTGAAATATTGTAAAAAAAATTATTTTAAAATTAGATAAAAAGTGACTCAATTTAAAAAAATCTTAAGTGTAGTGATTAAATCTTGTATTTCTAAAATTGCATACAGTGACTAAAGTGTCATTATCGTAATTTGTAGGATAATTGAGTATCATTTTCCTTATTTTAAAACTGATTGATTTCTAGTTTGCTACCCTCAGAGCTCACTCTTTTAGATTTCTACAAAGATATGAATGTTCAAATTGATTTAAAACACTCAAAAAGACAACAAACTGAGGCTTGAAAGTCTTACAAATGCAGCAAGGTGTTTTTTCCAAGGACAGGGTGGCTAGCAATAGCAGTTGTGCCAACACCAATTGCTTTCTATTTGCTTACTGCATCTGGTAGTGAAGCCGCATTGTGTGCTTCAACAGTCCTGATAGCTCTAAGCTCTGGGTTTATATTTTCAACTGCGGTGTCGATCACATCAGAGCTCTTTGGACCAAACAGCGCTAGCATCAACCACAACATCCTCATCACCAACATTCCCATTGGATCACTCCTCTATGGCCTTCTTGCTGCTCTTGTCTATGATAACCATGCAGGAAAACTAAGCCAAGGAAAACAAATTTTGTTAGGTGAATCAACCATGTGCATGGGCAGGCAGTGCTATCTGCAGACATTTATATGGTGGGCATTCATTTCCTTGTTAGGCCTAATTTCATGTTTTGTGCTTTTCCTAAGAACCAGGCTTGCGTATGATCGTTTTGAAAGGAACCGGAGTCGAACAGAATGTTCTTAGGTCAAGATACAAAACCGAAAATGCTATTTCAATTTTTTCATCCGAATTTGAGATGTAATTGGAGGTGACATGTTGGAGTCGTGGAAACAATCTCTTTGTAAAAAGGTAAGGGTAAAGTGTTTATTTTGAATCCTCTTTAAATCTCACAGTGTGAAAAATCTCATGTATTGGCTCATCCATTTGAATTTGATATGTGTACGATCAAATTTGGGTTAAAGACCCAATTGTCTTTTCGTCTAGGCCCATATTTTGATAAAGCCCACAGGGCAGCCCAATGATTTTCCAACAGAATCCCAACTGAAAAACACTCTTCATAATTAATTACTCTCCGCATAATTAGGGATCTCAACACCGAAAGCTGAATGTTTAACATATTTGTGGGGCCCACCATCATAAATACATCCCCTATTCCAACTAGAAAATTATTCCTAAGCCTATAAAAGGAAGCAAAACTCAGATTAAATTCATTCAAGTTTTGACACTCATACTTGAGCTCTCAAAGCATATACTCTCTAAACACCGGCTAACCGCCCTCACAGCAGTCCACAAAGTTCAAAGTAACCTCAGACCTTACTCTTCCTTTATTTACAATTCGTATTCACCACTGATTTGAGCGTCGGAGTGCCTACGACAACCATCACACCGGTGGGTAGCAACTCCCAACTCACTCTACATTTGTTTTACAGGATCGCTAGTGCCCCATCATACAAATCTTGATTATGGATGCGAAATCTAGTGTCTACAATTGGAGGAAAGTGAAAACTCATGCATCTCCAACCTTAAGCTTATTGTCAGTAGCAATTGTTTTCATTTCAAACCTTAGAAATACTCACATTGAAATATGGTTACCAAGACAACGATAATTTTTTGTCACTAATGTCACTGAAGATTAACAGTGTGACCGTGATTGACCTCTCAATGTGACTGAGCTCAATATAATTTAGGTAAATTATAAATGTGTCTGAACTCAATATTACTTGAATAAAATGTGATTATAACTAAGTTCACTAAAATATGACTTAACTTATTTAAAAATTATTGTTGTACCTTCTGATGTTGATACTAATTTCTATTTTCATTCGATTGGAATTAGTCTTTTATGGAAAGGTAATCTTAACCAAACGACCATATAATCTTCAGAGCCAAAGAATACCCGAAAAGGCACGACATGTTGACACTATTTTCATATGAGATTCTGTTTGTTAACACAGTACCTCCGTCCGGATGTAGTACACGTCCGACCGTACATGCACAAACACCCGGCCAGATATACACATATCGTGCCGATTTATCATTTTCTATATTTTATCGCATGCTTAGTTATTTCATATTTTAATCATGATCATCGTTATCTGTTATATATGTCCAATAGTTATATGATTGCTTTAATACACATATGTTTAATATATTACTTGTATTTTATTGTTTGAATCAAATGATGCGCATGTTGTGGTCTGCTTAATGTGTGATTTATGAACTATATCCGGACAGACATACATTATGTCTTCCCAGACATTTATATATCCGACCATGTGATCCCGTTGTATATAGGATGGAAACCTGGACGTAAGTTCCATAACTGATTTCGAATGGACGGTAATATGGTTCGTACTCGCGATACAATGCCATGTACCACTAGGGGATGACCATTTCATTATTGTTATTGTTATAATACATGTCTATTACATCTGTTATTGAGTATGAATGTTTCCGCATTTCTGGACTATGCAATACATCTAGCTAGATAGTTGACAGAAAGCCTGGCAGGACATGAAGATTGATTATATATCTGACCGACCTTAGGCCTTATCCGGCCAGGCCTCTCTGAGGCCATGCCCATGTTATGCCTGCTCATATCCATATCATTACTGTTTTATAAATGTTGTAATAAATTATGGATATTTATTTTGTTTATTATATTTATAATTCATGTTTGTGCAAGTTGTATGCTTTATAAGTTATTTCATGTGTAACTGTATTATAAGATGAGGGGATACCTGATTCGAGCGTAAATATTATACTGACATCTGTAAAGGACCATTCCGAACCTAAACGGGATTAAGGTCAAACCTTGCTAGGGGTGTAGTGCAACCTTAAATCATTCCCGGTGTCTCATACCGGGTGGAGACTCTATTATTATCCTGTTAGTCCCTCCCCCGGGGCCATCTGTACTCTTTACGGGTTGCGAGCATAATAATATAGTGGTCGTCGGCGTCATAGGCATAGCGATAAATCCCGCTTCGCTCCTACAAATGGAGACTCCACTGGGAATAGAGAATCGACCTTGAAAAAATGTCTTGTAGTATTTATGGTGAGATTGAGGAGAACCATGTCTTCATCTTTTGCATACCCTTTTTAGCCCTGATGGCATCATATATCGAAAAATAGCTTTCACTTAAGGCGATGGATTGGTATATGATGATAATCATTACTTATTGACATGTACCATTGGGTATTAAGGTATGTTCACTTGGTCGATTGAACCCTTGGGTAAGGAGACCTAGTTGCGGGCAATCCTTTGTATCATTAAGTATAAAAAATGTACGTTCACTTGGTCGATTGGACTCTTGAGTGGGGAGACCTAGTTGTGGGCAACCCTTCACCGATAAGACCCTAAGTCTTACCTTTTTAAACCCACATGAAATTCCATAGGTGTTATCCTATAAAAGCCTCATTTGTGCTCGTGTTTGGTCCCCCAATCATTTGAAGTTGTTTGAACCTTTCGCCATGTGATGTAAAACTTGTTGGGCCTTTTCAACTGAGACAAATTTATATTTTCATGATAATTGGGCCAAATGCTTTGAAATGATAATGGCCACCTTGTATGGATATCTCGTTGGGCCTAAAAATATTTAGTTACGATCCAAAAGTGCCAAAACATGAGTGATAAGTGCATGAAAATGTATTTTAAAACATCACTTATTCGGCTTTATTGTTAAGTATTTAGTTCTATATTTTATATTTTATTATGTCATTTTTATTATTACATTAATTTCGATTATATTTATTATTTAAGTTAATTTAGTAATTTCTTTAATTATCATTGTAGGAATTAAAAAGAGAAGTCGGTGGATTAAAAGAGAAAGAAGAATTTTTGAGAGAGAAACTTTGACCAAAACAAAAGGGAGTTGAAAAGAAAAAGAAGACTTGTGGGCCCAATCTTCCCATATAAAGTGGCGCGAAGTTGCAATAAAAGAAAGAGAAGAAAACGTGGACAATAAGAAGAAGAAAAGAAGAAGTGGCGTGAATGGTTTAAAGAGTGGGCCATAGCTTTGACTAAAAAAAGAGGAATTGATGAGTTACAAAAGTAATAGGATCACGTGGGCTCCATGCTTTTAGGTTTTAATTTGTTTATTATAAATCCATGCAAAGTGGCGTCCAAAAAAAGAGAGCTCTAGGCTGCGTGAAGCAGCAGCTCATGCTGTGCGTGAATCAGAAACAAAAGCTGCAGTGCGTGAATTGTTTTATTTTTTTGGAAGCAGTACCGAGTGCAAAAACGCACAAGCAGAGAAAAACCAGAGCAGTGCCGAGAGTTCCGAGAAGAAATCAGAGCGAAGCCGGGACGCGGAGCCGTGATGATTCAGAATAATATTTCTCTCCAATTCTAGGCTATTTCTATTTCTTTTATGAGGAACTAATCCCCTAGGCAAAGCTAGGGATGAACTCTTGTGTTGAATTTTTATTATTTATGTTTTTGATTCCTACAAACCTTTTAATCGTTAATAAAATTGATGTTTATTATTTTCTATCATCCTTCGATTTATTAATCCAGAAATTATATTTTGCCAAATCCCATATAGATCTAGTCACGCTTCTTCTATGTATGGTTTGCGAATTCAATTGTGACTAGTAAAGTTGTTTTGCGTGTTGGTCTTCTGCTGCAGTATTGCCTGAGGGTATATTGTCGACGTTAGATAACTCGTAACAATGACTTTTGTGTGCTGTTAACATAGAGAAAATAATCATTAATTACCTTAGAATTTAATATGCGTAGAATTGAATATGTTCCGGTTGTTGGTTTGGGATGTGAAACCCTCAACTGAGTAGTAATAGGAATTAATAACTGAATTTAGGAGTTTGATGCAAGAGGGATTCCCGACGCTTTGCTCATTTTCTCTGCCATTATCTTTTATTATCTTTCCATTATTTTATTTATCTTTAATTTAATTACCAATTTTATCGTTTTATTTATTAAGTTACCGTTAACGTTTTTGTTTGAGTAAATTAGTTCATGTAACCCTCTCTCTGAGGAATCGACACCCCAGCTATACTGCGATAACCGCGAGTCATATTTGGGCGTAATCAATGAGTCTGATACTCACATTGGCTTTAATCTAGAAAGGGTACGCCTTGTTTTTGCCCATTTGAATATTCCTAAATATTTTCTAAGCCCATCCTAAAATGACCGTGATTACTAAGGGTTCGATCCATCATTTTGAGACAATTGCAAGATCCCCATATTAGGCTTAGTAACTTTATAAATGAGCGGCCTTTGTCTTTTAATGATAGAATGAAACCAAGGTAGCCAAGGTTCATCCTTTGTAGTATAGGAGAGAACGAGCTCATGTACCCCCATTGGTGCATAAACTAAGCCAAACCTAGGGCAGATATGGACTTACCACGTGTGTGGAAGGAGTAAGGTTGGAAGGATATATACTGATTGAGCATGTATTACATGCATCATGCTAACACCTTGTGATGCAACCATCATAGTGACCTGTTAGGTTAGAGAACAAGGTAGAAAATGACTTGAAATCACAAAAATGACTAGCAATAACAGTTCCCGTATAAACCAATTGGAAATAACTGTGCACAAAATTGTGGAAGAACTACAAAACCTGGCCAATGTTGTGGCCAAGTTAACAACACTATAAGCATTAGGGGCTGAAACGGGTAATACTATAGCCACTTAGGAGGACCAGTCTTGCGTGAGATTCCAAGTCACAACGAACATTTAAGAATAGGTAGATCCTAAAGCGGCTAGGATCATAGAAACGATGAATTATGAGACTAACACTGGTATGGGGGCGCAAGGCCAAGGCATAAGCTCACTACTCAATTTCAAAGAGCAGACTACCAAGAAAGGGTTGGGGTATCATTCAGATGAATAGACCAACCTAAGAATGAAATGAGGAGGAAACATACAAAATTTTCCATAAAAGCCCAGCACCATGAACCCTACGACCAATGGTGGTACAAGAAGAGTCGTAGGGAAGACTCAAAGTACTCAGAAAACAGAACTGCATGATAGACCACCATTTGAAAATGATATTTTTTTGATCTGCAAGAGCCGATGTCTAGGATTTTGGATAAGCTTAAGGGGCAATGACTATTAAAAGCTTTGGAAGTTAAACCATTACCAAACCTCATCCATCGCTACTACAACCTAAACCTATACTGCCATTTCCATTAACAAAAATGTCATGACACTGATGTAGGACACAGATGTTGGACGACGCTGTCCCGGGCTCGCGGCCCGGTTGGGAGTACGGAATTGCCCGCGGGGGAACTAAACCTGAGAAATAACATGGAGTCGCCACCCGGTGTGAACCAAGAAAATGATTTAAGGTCGCACTCACCTCTCGCAAGGGAAGACCTTAAACCGTTGGATTTGGAATGGTCCCTTACTTATGCCACTTGTAATGATATGATTTGTGCAATAATTTAATCGAATCTACGCAACATATTTCCAAGAGTATTCTACTTTTAAGTTCACATGCATGAAAGTAATCATCATAACGGCAAACATACGATATCACACAATAATCTCATGAACATGTTGAATCATTAAACACGAAAGATAAATAACAACCTAAGCATAAACATAAAGAAACACCTATGCGAAAGGAGATAACAAGATCATTCATAGAGGAATAACATACTAATGGCTAAATCATGCTTGAGAAACAAAAGTAACATCCTAACGACCTAATCATGATTGGACACCATCTCATGAACACATCAAATAGATAAATACGGGGATACAAATAGATGATAATAGGGAAAGTATCAATAATGAGATGGCATGGTTAATTACATAATGCAAGAGAAATCATCGAAGAAGCAATCATGCATGAAATGTGATGAAAATGTCTCAGTTTAGTGTATGTGCGTTCGTGTAGCGTTTGAAAATGAGTTCGAACGGTAAACAAAAGGTTCGCGTTCGTATAGCGTTTGATAACAAGTTCGAATGGGACAAGACCTGATGAAACAAAATGCATGCGCGTTCGAGTAGCGTTCGTAAACGCGTTCGAATAGCGTTCGAGAACGCGTTCGAACGGGACAGGACCTGATGCATGATAGACGACGTAAACACATACATATATGCACAATGTAGGACCCCGTGTGCCCGATTGAACTCATTCCCATTCAATCGAGTATACCTCGTCTGCCGCGGCAAAAAATCATGGTAAAGGTAGACTTTAGGCATTTTCCCTCGAATAGAGGACCTTTAATCCACCCTAGTTAGCCCATACGCACTAGAATGCAATACATGCGTAAACAGGGCAATGATATGCAAAAGGTCAATGACATTACAAAAGGCGCGGCAAAACATCGTGGTAAAGGTAGCCTTTAGGCATTTTCCCTCGAATAGAGGACCTTTAATCCACCCTAGTTAGCCCATGCGCATTACATCATAATGCATAAAAATGAATGAAACAATAATGTGGACTTCCGTATATCCGATTAAATGTATCTCACATTCAATAAAACACACTTCATCCGGCGCGACAAAGTATTGTCGTAAAGGTAGCCTTTTGGACTTTTCTCCCCTCAAATTGAGAATCCTTAGACTAACATACTAAGCCCATGCGCACCGCATCTTCAACACACAAACAAATAACATACAGAAAGTAAATGGCGAAATATAAAATACGGATAATAAACAATCAAGATAAAATAAAGCGAGATATGTGTCGTTTGCTCAAGTAGTACGTGGAGTTGTATCCCAAGTACAAACCGCACTATCGTCCATTCGGATTCAGCTACGAAATTTACGTCTGGGTTTCCATCCTATATACCACAAGAGACGACACATTTTCCATTCATTCAAGGGCCACAACATGCATCAACAAACGACTCTCATGTAAAAAAAATAAATAAAACAATAAAAGATGAATGAAAATAAATACGAAAAGTGCCCTCAGGTCTAACCTTTCAAATCGCCTCTCGGACGTACGGTACACGATCGTCGGAAGGGTTAACGCTCCGCAACTCCTATGGTTCACTGGTCCACTGCTTCCTTTCGTTGTTTCTTTGTTTGGACCGCTGTCTTTACTCTGTTTCGCTGCTGCTTTGCTGCTATTTTTCAGTCACTGTTTTTGCGGGTTTTTTGCTACTGTTTTACGATAAAAGGGGCGGTTGTTTTGCGATATTAGGGGGCTGCTGTTTGATGGTGATTTTCGGTGGTGTTAGTGCAGTTTTATGGGTGATTTTCGGTGATGTAAGGGGATGTTTTAGGTTGTGTTTGTGCGGCAATGGGGGTGTTTTGGTTTAGTGTTTTCGGCAATGGAGGGAGGAGGAGAGAGAAGATATTATTTTTTTGTTACCTCTTGCTTGTATGGACTAGGAGTTTTTTTGTGAATGAGCTAGGAGTTTTTTGTGTGAATGAACTAGGGTCACAAGGGTTGGAATTGGGTTTCTTTATAGGCAAAGGGTATGGTGAATCCATGTTAGAGAAGGAATAAGATTTGTGTATTAAAGAGATGCCATTTAATTGGTGTCACACAAGGAAATCATATATTTAATTGGGGACATGATTTGTTTAAATTAGGAATATGTTTATTTGATTTGTTTATTTGTTTTATTTAATTTGGTATATGATTTGTTTTGTTTAGGTAAGTGGATTTGTTATTTTAGCAGGTGATTATTAGATTTTATTTGATTTATTTAATTTAGGAAGGATATTATTTTAATTTGTGACTTGTTTTAAATGTTTTAATCATTTTTTGGGGGGTTTTGGTGGGCTAATTGGGCTTGGGCGTGAGGCTAGCAGCAAAACCAGAAGTACTGACACCGTTCGAATGCCGATTCAAACACTGCACGAACGCCCGCATTCTACCTGACGTTCGAACGTGTTCACGAACGCAGCACGAACGAAAGCAGTGAACATGCAAATTGAATTCGATGACATACTTATTCTGAATTTGCCCTTCCGACATTCGTTTCCCGCGACTTCCGTGACTTAAAAGGTAGTGTCTCCAAATGAGACTCATCATAGGGACTTACATGCAAAATATAGTGCCTACAGTCGCCCCCACTTTGATGGGACTTGTGCAGTATGTGACAATGACAATCCTATCAATGTTGTGCAATGCATTTTTACTTACCTGGCTCGCCAGCTGTTGCTTGACTTTCTTGTTATCCTGAGATACTTTGACCTTCGGGCTTTGTTCCCAAATTACATTGAATATGGGCTTTGTTCCCGAACTGCTTTGAGAGATGGCTTTATTCCCTGGGCTTTATTCCCGAGCTATTTTGAAAGTGGGCTTTATTCCTCTAGGCTTTGTTCCTGAACTGTGTTGAAAGTGGGCTTTATTCCCCTGGCTGTACTGAATGTGAACTTTGTTCCCGAATTTGTTGAATGTGGGCTTTATTCCTGATCTATTGATTGTGAGTGGGCTTTATTCCTCTTAGGCTTTGTTCCCAAACTGTGTAAAGATAGGGCTTTATTCCCCCGGGCCTTGTTCCCGAATTATGTTGACTGTGGGCCTTATTCCCGAACTGTACTGAATGTGGGCTTTATTCCTGATATGTTGATTGTGAGTGGGCTTTGTTCCCTGGCTGTACTGAATATGGGCTTTGTTCCCGAATTTGCTGAATGTGGGCTTTATTTCTGATCTGTTGATTGTGAGTGGGCTTTATTCCTCTGGGCCTTGTTCCCGAGTTATGTTAACTGTGGGCCTTATTCCCGAACTGTACTGAATGTGGGCTTTATTCCCTGGGCCTTGTTCCCGAACTGTTTCAAGATAGGGCGTTATTCCACTGGGCCTTGTTCCCGAATTATGTTGATTGTGGGCCTTATTCCCAAACTGTACTGAATGTGGGCTTTATTCCCTGGGACTTGTTCCGAACTGTTCCAAGATAGTGGGTCTTCGACCTCAAACTGATGTGGGCCTCGCCCCAAAACTGATACTGATGTGGGGCCTCGCCCCCAAACTGGTATTGAGGTGGGCCTCGCCCCCAGACTGATACTGATATGGGCCTCAACCCCAGACTGATACTGATATGGGCCTCAACCCCAGACTGATACTAATATGGGCCTCAACCCTGGGACTCGTCCCCAAACTGCTGATGTCATATTGATGCTTCTGATTGGCTTTCATTTGCCGTTTTCTCTCTTTCTTCTTCAAAACCTGTGAATAAAACAAACACAAAACACAAAAAGGAATGCAAAATATGTTACGTGTATGCATGCATGCGTGAATGAGTTTCCCATCCCATTGGGTTAGGTCTTCCGCCAATTCCTTTGATGACCATTCTTCTCTTTCTTAGGGAAAGTACTGTTTTCAATCTACCCACATTGATCGGCTCGATGAACTCATTTCCTTCCAAGTCTGACAGTCTCACTGCCCCATTTCCCAATTTGTGAATGGATATCCTATCCTTTCTGCTTGTTTCTTCCGAGGAAAACATCGCTGAGTATCATAGTGCCAGGGTTGAATGCTTTTGTCAAATATACTCATGTTACAGGTTGAAAAGACGAGACTTAGGCAAGTAAACGAAATGAACGCCTTTATTATCATAAAAAAAGGGTTCAAATAAGTAGACAAAACCAATGTCTTTATTAAAAATGCTGGATCAAATAAGCTAGGGAGAACAGCTTCATCATTCGCAGTATCGCCTTCTTCCTCGACCTATGGTTCTTTACTACTGTTATCCCTTATCTCAATGCAAGAAGCCTGGTGGTTGAGAGTTTGAAGGACAAAGGTTTCGGGTAGGCCGGAGTTGATCATGTAGGTGGGTGGTGGAATGGAGTGGTAATTAGGTAAGGGATTTCTGTATGTGTTAGGTTGTTCTTTTTCTGGATTGGGTATTTTATGGAAGTCAATGAGGTTTTGGACCTCATGCCTAAGGCGGGTACAATTGTCGGTGTCATGGCCTTTTTTCTTTATGGAAGTAACAATACTGGTTTAGGTTCTTGTGCGGTGGCACAAGATTTGGAAATGGCCTAGGTTCCAAAGGTTTTAGAAGTCCTTGCATCTTCAACTTTTCAAACACCTTTGCAAAGGTCTACCAAGATCGGAGAATCGCCTGTTTCTGACAGTAGCAACCTCAGCAGTAGTGGGCTTGGTCTCAGAGGGACCCCCGAAAGTCCTTATATTTTGGGCATAAAACTTCTGATTCTCGGCTTCCTCCTCCTCGATATCCATGACAGTCTCCCTCAACTGTCGAAAATCAGCAATCACTGAGGTCATCCTCCTCAGCTTACCATAAATAGAGGGCTTGGTGCCCTTGATGATCATTTTGATCTGGTCCTTCTTCGAAGACCGAGTTTGCATCTTCAGAAGCTGGCTTCTCCAGCGATCCACGTATTCCCTGAAGCTTTCCTCCGGCTTCTGCTTGGTATTCTCCAAATCACGGAGTGACAAATCAATCTTCAAGTCTGTAACATACTGTTTCAGAAATGCATCTGCCAATTCCCTCCAATCTTCCTTGACTTTCCTCTCGAGGTTATGATACCACACTACTGGCGCCCCTTCAAGTGACATCCCAAACATTTTCTGAACTTGGCGCTGTGACAGGCCCACTGAACTCATAACTGACACATATTGTCGGAGATGGACTCTCGGGTCCCCATTCCCATTGAACTTGGCCATATCAGGCATTTTGAACTGAGCCGGTAGCTGCTCCTCAAAGGTCATTGCCTCATAATCTAGCAAGTCTTCATGTTTACCCCTCATTTTACGGGTAACCGATTCTACCTGATACCGTAGCTTCTGTAATTCAGCTTGAGACCCTGTTACTTTCCCCATAGCATATTCAGGCATATCATCATCAAAACCCGGAATATCATCATTCAATCTAGTCGGAGGGTCTTCACACCTCTCATTCTCAGAGTTTCCCCCAGCACGAAGCACAACCATACTGGCCATAGCAGCATTCAAGGCTTGTAACTGTTCAATAATATTGGTGAGACTGTTCTCAAACTGATCCATACAAGATATTTCATTCTCTGATTCGCTCATGTTTGCTATCGGCCTTTTAACAAGTCTTCCCTTTTTCCTAACCCAACAGATATCTATGTTGGCTCTTAAGACACAAGAGAGTTAACATGATGTGTGTATGCATGAGATGCATAAGATACGTGCGATGTGTGGAACATATAATCTGGCCCATTGTCATTTTAAAGCTTCGACCATATTATTGCAAGGTGCAAACTTGTCCCAGTTGAAAAGGCCCAACAGGTTTACACTTTGCGATAACATGGCCAAACGACTTCAAATGATAAGGGGCCCAAACACAAGCATAAAGAAACAATTTCGACAGAGTGGCCCATCGGCATTTCAGAGACGTTTGGCCTAATCGTCATAAGATACGAACTCATCCCAGTTTAAATGGCCCAACAAGTTCGTATTTCTGACAAGAGGTCCAACTGCATCCAATTGAGGATGGTCCACAGATACAAGAAAATAGTTGCTATAGGTCATACAACTTCGGTCTACGTGTGGGTTTATGAGAGTATAGACAAAGACTCTCGCTGGCGAAGGGTTTCCCACAACTAGGTCTCCCCACTCAAGGGTTCGAACGACCAAGTGAGCGCACCTTTTTTATACCTTACGGTACGTGCCAACGAGTTATGGTGTGTGACTGACTGTCAAATGGATTTCCCGTTGTAGATTCCCCAAAGGGAGGGCAGAGCGTACTCCCTTAAAAACCCAAGCCTCTTAGGCTCTTATCGCTTGGTGACAGGAATAAACAACGAGTCCTCCAAATTAGTCCATCACGGTAGGCTACAAGTACATGATTATCTAGGTGCCTTCGCAGCTTTTCCTTATAGAAAGGTAGTGAATGAGGGAAGACACCAAACCATTACCTAGCCTTAAAAATGACTTTGATTAAACCCCTTTCAACCCACGGTAAACACGGTTAATTAAAGCACAAATTACAATCGTTACAAGGTATTATTTCAGGGTAAATTCTCTATCCCCAGTGGAGTCGCCAGACTGTAGTACACAGATGTTGGACGACGCTGTCCCGGGCTCGCGGCCCGGTTGGGAGTAAGGAATAGCCCGCGGGGGAACTAAACCGGAGAAATAACATGGAGTCGCCACCCGGTGTGAACCGGGAAAATGATTTAAGGCCGCACTCACCCCTCGCAAGGGAAGACCTCAAACCGTTGGGTTCGGAATGGTCCCTTACTTATGCCACTTGTAATGATATGATTTGTGTAATAATTTAATCGAATCTACCCAACATATTCCAAGAGTATTCTACTTTTAAGTTCACATGCATGAAAGTAATCATCATAACGGAAAACATACGATATCACACAATAATCTCATGACATGTTGAATCATCAAACACGAAAGATAAATAACAACCTAAGCATAAACATAAAGAAACACCTATTGTGAAAGGAGATAACAAGATCATGCATAGAGGAATAACATACTAATGGCTAAATCATGCTTGAGAAACAAGTAACATCCCAACGACCTAATCAAACTTGGACACCATCTAATGAACACATCAAATAGATGAATGCGGGGATACAAATAGATGATAACAGGGAAAATATCAATAATGGGATGGCATGGTTAATTACATAATACAAGAGAAATCACCCAAGAAGCAATCATGCATGAAATATGATGAAAATGACTCAGTTCAGTGTATGTGCATTCATGTAGCGTTTGAAAACGAGTTTGAATGGTAAACAGAAGGTTTGCGTTCGTATAGCGTTTGATAACGTGTTCGAACGGGACAAGACCTGATGAAACAAAATGCATGCGCGTTCGAGTAGCGTTCGTAAATGCGTTTGAACGGTAACAGAAGGTTCGCATTCGTATAATGTTTGAGAATGCGTTCGAACGGGACATGACCTGATGCATGATAGACGACGCAAACACATACACAGATGCACAATGTAGGACCCCGTGTGCCCGATTGAACTCATTCCCATTCAATCGAGTATACCTCGTCTGGCGCGGTAAAAAATCATGGTAAAGGTAGACTTTAGGCATTTTCCCTTGAATATAGGGCCTTTAATCCACCCTAGTTAGCCCATGCACACTAGAATGCAATACATGCGTAAACAGGGCAATGATATGCAAAAGGTCAATGACATTACAGAAGGCGCGGCAAAACATCGTGGTAAAGGTAGCCTTTAGGCATTTTCCCTCGAATAGAGGACCTTTAATCCACCCTAGTTACCCCATGCGTATTATATCATAATGCATAAAAATGAATGAGAGAATAATGTGGACTTCCGTATATCCGATTAAATGTATCTCACATTCAATAAAACACACTTCGTCCGGCGCGACAAAGTATTGTCGTAAAGGTAGCCTTTTGGACTTTTCTCCCCTCAAATTGAGAACCCTTAGACTAACATACTAAGCCCATGCGCACCGCATCATCAATACACAAACAAATAACATACAGAAAGTAAATGGCGAAATATAAAGTGCGGATAATAAACAATCAAGATAAAATGAAGCGAGATATGTGCCATTTGCTCAAGTGGTACGTGGAGTTGTATCCCAAGTATAGACCGCACTATCGTCCATTCAGATTCGGCTACAGAATTTACGTATGGGTTTCCATCCTATATACCACAAGAGACGACACATTTTCCATTCATTCAAGGGCCACACCATGCATCAACAAAGGACTCTCATGCAAAAAAATAAATAAAACAATTAAAAGATGAATGAAAATAAATACGAAAAGTGCCCTCAGGTCTAACCTTTCAAATCGCCTTTCTGACATACGGTACACGATCGTCGGAAGGGTTAACGCTCCGCAACTCCTCTGGTTCACTGGTCCACTGCTTCCTTTCGTTGTTTCTTTGTTTGGACCGCTGAATTTACTCTGTTTCGCTGCTGTTTTGCTACTGTTTTTCAGTCACTATTTTTACGGGTTTTTGGCTACTGTTTTACGGTAAAAGGGGCTGCTATTTTGCGGTATTAGGGGGCTGCTGTTTGATGGTGATTTTCGGTGGTGTTAGTGCAGTTTTATGGGTGATTTTCGGTGATGTAAGGGGATGTTTTAGGTTGTGTTTGTGCGGCAATGGGGGTGTTTTGGTTTAGTGTTTTCGGCAATGGAGGGAGGATGAGAAGATAATTATTTTTTTGTTACCTCTTGCTTGTATGGACTAGGAGTTTTTTGTGTGAATGAGCTAGGAGTTTTTTGTGTGAATGAACTAGGGTCACAAGGGTTGGAATTGGGTTTCTTTTATAGGCAAATGGTATGGTGAATCCATGTTAGAGAAGGAATAAGATTTGTGTATTAAAGAGATGCCATTTAATTGGTGTCACACAAGGAAATCATATATTTAATTGGGGACATGATTTGTTTAAATTAGGAATATGTTTATTTGATTTGTTTATTTGTTTTATTTAATTTGGTATATGATTTGTTTTGTTTAGGTAAGTGGATTTGTTATTTTAGCAGGTGATTATTTAGATTTTATTTGATTTATTTAATTTAGGAAGGATATTATTTTAATTTGTGACTTGTTTTAAATGTTTTAATCATTTTTTGGTGGGTTTTGGTGGGCTAATTGGGCTTGGGCGTGAGGCTAGCAGCAAAACCAGAAGTACCGACACCGTTCAAACGCTGTACGAACGCCCGCAATCTGCCTGACGTTCGAACGTGTTCACCAACGCAGCACGAACGAAAGCAGTGAACATGCAAATTGAATCCGATGACATACTTATTCTGAATTTGCCCTTCCGACATTCGTTTCCCGCGACTTCCGTGACTTAAAAGGTAGTGTCTCCAAATGGGACTCATCATAGGGACTTACATGTAAAATGTAGTGCCTACAACTGAAAATTGCAACCGTATAAAATATGAGATTCAAGACCTGATTGACACCGATATGATACCTAAACTAGATGGATAAACACCTATGCATTGCATCTTTCATTTCTTATCATATAATGACTCTTTCCAAAGATCGATAATGAAATAAAATTTAATTCTTCTCAAGAATATTCCATCTCTTAAAAATGAGCATGTCTAAATCCTTAAAGCAATTCTAAACTTTGGAATCACTATCAGAATACTATCCACAAAGGCACGCTAAAACTTGCACTTAGAATTACAATGCACTTAGAATTATAATGTACTTAGAAAGTGATCATGCCGGCACAACTTGTTTAGATAGTCAAGATAATTGACACTCATTTGAATCTTTTCCAAAGCTAAGGATATAGTGACACTAGGTTAAGGAGATGACGCAAATTGGAAAAAAATGAGGAAAAAAAAGAAAAAAAGAGAGGAAATGGAAAATGAGAAAAGAAAAAAAGAAAATGGTGAGTTCCATAAAACTACTCCACTATTTGAATTGTTTAGTAACCAGGGGTATCGTGAACCCTATGAATATTTTTATGTCAGATGACAACTCAAATATCGAGTAAGCAAAGAAACTTGAGTTGGTGAAATGGTTGAGTAACTAGGGGCTCGCATCATAAATGCGAAGTCTTTGCATCAAAAGGCAATTTGACGATTAAGAAAGCAAGATATGAACCCTAAAAAAATTAGACCTTCAAGAAATTCCAAAAATATTGATCCTTAACTAGGTGTTAGATAACCTGGACTAAGGAAAAGATAAAATGAACTAAAGTACTAATACTAGTCTACTTAGCACCTGCATAAACCAATCTGAGTCGCACGTAGTTCTTGGTAAGAGAATCATACACACATGAAGAAGTATTTGAAAGGTGAAACCTTGGATGAAATTGGGTTTTGAATTTGGACAATGCTCAAAACTTTGAAAGAGATAGAATTTTTAGAAATTTTTTGAGAACGTACAAAGAATCATTACATGATAAAGAAAAATATTTCGAAAGCAAAGTCGATGATTGGAAACTCCGAAGGACAACATGGGAAGAAAGCAAGACAAAGCTTGACAATATCTCTACCACAGAGAATCACGACTCATGCATTTCCTCAAGCCAAAAGACAAGCATGCAACTAAAGGTCATTTGCATACATACATACATGCATACATGCTTACTTGCATACAAACATATATCATTTGTTTTGCATAAAATTTGTACAAACACCAACCTTCAAAAAGTCGGAGCAAGATGCAGAACAATCGATTAGAGTCAAGAGTTGAAACCTCTAAGACGCGGAGCACCCAACAACCAGAATGATAAGACAAGAGGGCAATGCATGCCTAAGAAAAAATAACGGGGGCGAAGACCACCCGAACATGGTAACTGGGGTAACTTTCACCGATAGATGTAGGAACAATGGCAAATGAAGTAGAATTTAGAATACCTCAAGGTAAAGAAAGATTTTGGAACGCCTTAGATAGTGAAAGAATTGGAAGGCCAATGGCTTTAGAATTCTAAAAGAAGTGGAAATGGGATTGGTACGCCAATAAAATTGGAAAGTTAGACGAAATTAGAATACCAACGGGATTTGGAGCTCCGATGGATTTGGAACACCGATGGGTTTGGAACGCCAATGGGTTTAGAATACCGCTTGATTTGGAACTCTGATGGCTTTGGAACGCCGATGAGTTTGGAATACCAAAGGCTTTAGAATGCCGATGTTTGGAATGCCGCTGGGTTTGTAACACGATGAGTTTGGAATACCGATGGATTTGGAATGCCAATAGGTTTTTAATACCGATGGGTTTGGAATGCTGATGGCTTCGGAACTTCGATGAATTTGTAGTAACTATGAACTCCAAAAACACTTGGAATGTCAACAGATGGGTTTGGAATAATAACAAATTTGAAAATTAGAAAGGTGACCGAGGATAGACTGCAGACATATTCGGGAAAGAAATGAAGCATAGGTAGTGAGGTTGAATAGTAGACAACTCTGAGAATGAGGTATGGACTTCGAGAATGAAGACAATACCGAGAATGGAATGTAACTTCGAGAATGAAGATAACTTCGAGAATAAAAACGGCTTAGAGAATGAAGACAACTCTCACTTAAAGATTTAGAAATGAAGCCTTGAACGGTGAAGCCTCACAATGAAGAATTGGGAATGAAGTCATGAGGGATGGAGCCTCACGATAAAGATTTGGGAATGAAGCCATGAAGCCTCATAATTTGGGAATGAGGCCATGAGAGATGAAGCCTCACTATTTGGGAATAAAGCCTTGAGGAATGAAGCCTCACCATGAAATATTTGGGAATAGAGCCTTGAAGGATGAAACCTCAAAATAAATATTTTGGAATGAAGCATGGAGGGATGAAGCCTCACAATTTGGGAATAAAGCCTTGAGGAATGAAACTGAGGGATGAAGCCTCACGATGAGAACTTAGGAATGAAGCTTTGAGAGATGAAGCCTCACGATGAGAACTTAGGAATGAAGCCTCACATGATGCCAATTAATCCTTGTTCAATTGTATTGTTTATAAGTCAAGAATCCTAAAGTTTTCACTCCCTCTCTCGAGCAATAATGAAAAGATCATAAATCATATACTTCGATATCCCTATAAAAATCTAGTAATTTACAACTCATTACGCTTTGTGATTCTGTGTCAACGACTTCAAAGAAACTATAGATTCTCCCGAACTCTATAAAACTCATGGGTTATATTCTCTAGATCCTATTCAAAATCCCTATCTCCCGAGTGATAGATTCTAAACATGCATCATCTTAATTTGTGGCCAGCAAATAAGAAGCATTAAACTCAAGAGAATATAAATAAACTGAGATATAACTTCATAACAATACTAACAAACAATACAAAGGTTCAAGCATCAGTTACATCATTCTCCATAATTAAGGAGTTAGTTCATGACTAAAGTTAAAAAAAATAAAAACATGGCCATGAATCTAATGGAAATCATTAGAGTTCTAAGAAAGAAACTAGAAGATAAAACCCGAATTGAATCCATTCCTCTTCGGACGTCACCGCTTTCTTCTCCTCTTGTCGCTCTTCAATCCACCTCCTTGGATCTCTCTAAAAATAAGTGTTTTGTGTTTTGTGATGTGTATTAGCCTACATCTCTTGGTCTTGAACGAACTTATGTATTTATAATAAAGCCTTGGAGTCCTTGTGCATCTAAAACCCTAAAATTTGGTGTTTTTGGGGTCTGCGGGGCACCGCGGTGCTGGAAAGTGGCACCACGGTGCCAAAGCTGTGGGAAATTACTATGAGTTTGTTGATGAGGTGTCGTGGCGCCCAAAGAGTGGGTATAAATTGCACTTTTCAAACACCCTCAAACTTAAGATTTTGCTAGTCCAGAGCAAAAGACAAAAAAAAAAAACTAAACAAACAAAATTAACAAAATTAACTAGGCCACATTCATAGGGATCACGATTTCATTTAGCGTATGCAACAAGCCTTTAAACCTCTAGGCGGCCCTAGTGGACGAGTTGTAGTCTCGTGAGGGCTTATAGCGACGACACCCACAAACGTCATTCACACACAATCATGCAAAAAGAAAAAAAAGAAAATAGTCCTGATAGTTATGCATATTATTGTCCTCAAATAATGCTTATCAATGTAATTAGAGAATCTTCAAAGTATGCAATTGCGACTTAAATCTGAGTTCTTGAATAACTCATCCAAGCCAGACTCACAGTGTGTGTGTGTAAAGGTTCATTCACATCTCGACTTATAAGTAAGCTAACTCAATGATTTCGTCTCAAAAATTGAGACCCAATATGTCAAACCAACATAGATATCTCAAATTAACTATGTAATTGTCTTTCTTTGCTCTGTATGGTATGATTTTATTTTCTTCTTTTTTTTTCAATTTTTCAATTTTCTTCAACACACCTACCCTTTAAGGTAGCATTTCTCCTAATGGTGGTCCTAACACTCATCCATGGGTAGCTTCATGCTTATCGGTTATAAGTGGTTTCTTTTCTTATCATACCATACATCATAATACTAGCATATTGAGATAGATATCTAAGCAAACAGTCATTCATCGAAAAACAATTTCTTCAACTAGTCACTTTGCCAACTACCTAGTTTCTTACTGCTAAAAACCTATTGTTAAGTGCTTACGAGTCTAACCTAGATCACCTACTCAATGCATCAGATAAAAATCAATTGGGACTTATCGTTTCTAAGATTTCATCTAAAGCAAACAAATTCATCATTAGACTTATATATACTTTACTATCTAAGACAAAAACAAATATCACACCCCCAAACTTAAAACATGCATTGTCCTCAATGTAAGATAAACATAAAGAAATAAGAGTGAGGAACAACACTACCGTGTATGGAGTTGATCAAGCTTCTACTGGCCAGAATTGGTTGTGCGGGCTTTGTTTGTTTCGTGCTACCTGCATAAATAACATGCAAATGAATAAATAAACAATTATCACACAATAAAAAAATAAAATAAAGAAAATAATAATAAAGCAAATGCAAGGGTTGCCTCCCCACTAGTGTTAAGTTTAACGTCTTCAGCCAGTCGCAACCACCCAAATGGTCATTGTGGCTTCTTATTTTGTATCAACTGGTTGTTGTGACATGAAAAGATAGCTTGGCAGGCTGTGGCAGTTTATCCAAATGCCCTTATTGTTGCTTTGTTATGGAGGACGCAATCTGCCCAATATTTATTTCTAAGGACTTCATTGTTTCCCTGATATTTTTGACCGGCGTAATCACACGCGTATAACGCAAGCGCACGTATCGTTCAAGTAGTATAAAAACTATCGATCCCACGAGGACTTAATACCTAATCTACTAATTTTATGAGGTCAAATGATTACTAGTATCTAACATGTTGATTGATTGATAGTGATGATTTTAAACTTTAAAACAAGTAAATAAAATTGCTCGAAAGTAGGTTTAAGAAAATTCAATATTAAGGAACTATCTAGGGTTGTGAATCTTTCTAATATCTTTTAAAAGATGAAGTAGTTATTTCATGTTTGTGTAATAAATTGGTTTACTAACCTGGAACACGAAATTATGCAAAAGCCTTTGTCGATGGTCAGACGCAAATACCCAGTTTAACCCAATTTAACCATATGTCTATGTCAACCAAATTACCTGGATTCATTAAGTTTAAGTTCCAATTATGGCTACCCCCGCCCGACAGGTATATGTCTATCCTATAAGGAAATCTATTAAAGGGTTATCTATCCTCAAATTTGGCGCCGTTGCCGACGCATATTAGCATGGCGACGCGCGAAATGATCATTTTGCCCATTTTTGTCATTTTTCACTGTTTTGGCCCAAAATCACCTCCAGAATGTCCTGAAACTTTATTTATCTACAAAATAACACAAAACACATCAAAATATTCACAAAACTCAAGAAACTATACAAAAATATAGTTAAATGAGTGGAAAATAGTGATATAATTACCACTCATCACACCCCAAACCTAATATTTTGCTAGTCCTCGAGCAAAACACAGAATAAAATAACATAAACATCTTTAAAATAAAATTTAACTAAGCCACTTTCGTAGGGATCACGGTTGCATTTAGCGTATGTAACAAGCCTTTAAACCCTTAGGTGTCCCTAGTGGATGAGTTGTAGTCTCGTGAGGGTTTATAGCAATGATACCCACAAACATTTTAAAAAAGTAAAAAGGTAGTGAAACTAATGAACACAAAAACAAAAAGACAAGAGAAAAGAGAATAAAGAAGTCAGTGACTAATCAGGTGAAACTTCCACTCCAAGTCACTAGTTGTTTTCTTTCTTTCTAAATTACGGAATAAGTAAATTCTTCGATTATATTTACCATTCTCCATATATATAGCCAACAAAATATTAATCAACTCATTTTTGCCCACAACAGTCACAAGTGCAGTTGATAAGAGAGTAATATTTTTGTCCTAAAGTTTTATCAGAATTCACACCTTTTTGCAGCAATGGATAATTTTTCTGAATTTTTTGATTTTTTTTTTATTTATATACAATATCTTCCATCTATGTAGCGAGTGTTGGGTCGGTGGCTCCCAAACCAGTTGGCTTTAGGGCACCAGATGGTAAGACACCCCTACTGACTTAATTACTCAGACTTCAGATATATATATTTTTACAACATCCTTGATCCATGTAGCGAGCTTTGGGCCAGTGACTCCCAAACCAGTTGGCTTTAGGGCACTAGGTGTTAAAACACCCCTACGGACTTCATAACTCGGATATCAGACGTTTTTTTTTACTCCATTGCTTTTTTAGATGCTTCCTCCAATTAAACTAGAGCACTGAATATTACAAACTTTTCAATTACAGCTTATGTATGTATGTTACCATGTATGTTGATAATACCTGCCAACTGAGTATATGAAGATCCATTTTAGTCAATTTTATGGAGAATTTACAAATTAAATAATTCAAAAGGAAAAAAAATAAAAATTAACTTGTTTCGAAAATGGGATGAAATACGTATCAGGAATGTGAACTCCTTACACAGCTATCTCTCACCAATTTCACCTTTTTAGTCAAAATAAAAACAAAAACACAAAATTTTTTTTGTAATTTTATTTGAAAATATTTCATTTTTTTATTTCGAAAAATTTTGGACTAAAAATAAAAACAACACACAACTAAAAATAAGATACTGATAAACTAATTCCCTCCCCCAAACCTAAATGAGACATTGTCCCCAATGTCTTAAATAGTAGAAGAAGAGTTTAGAAGATAGTACCTGGTCAACTAAAATTCTTCACGAAAAGTTAAAGGTTAAGATCCAGATTAATCCGACGCCTCTTACCACGATCGTCCTCGGACCAATTTATCTTTGAAAGGATAGGGTCAATTTGTGGTTCATTGGCTAAGATTTGGTCAATTAGATTCGGAGCAGTTCTGGCTGTGAAATGGAGTTCTTTTAAAGGTTTTGACACGAACCCATTTCTCCGGGAATCATCAAGAAACACAAAAAGAAAATCATAAAATCCTTCAACGTTGTACAGTCCAAGCGGTTTCTGGTGTATGTTCAGGTTCGACCAAGATAACACTGTAAAAATTTCCTCCAATGTACCCAAACCACCTGGCAAAGCAATAAAAGCATCAGCATAGTTAATCATTTCTACCAATCGTTCAGACATACTTGGCACAATCAGTTCCTCTCTGTTTGATGGTCCAATAAGATTTGCCTCCGCCAAGGGTTTTGGAATGATTCCCAAAACGTGACTGTCTCCATCCTGTACAGCCTTTAAAACGATCCTCATAAGTCCAAGATTGCCTCCGCCATATACTAAATGCATATTCCTTGCGGCTAAAACTCGACCCAATTCCTGTGCTGCTTCTATGTATTGTGGCTTAACACCAACACTAGTACCGCAAAACACACAGATGTTTTCAACTCGTCTTCTTGAAGTGGATTCCATGTTTTACTCTGGTGTCTTCAAAAGTGCAATGATTAGTTGAATTTATAACACCTGAAAAGGGTGAGTAAAATAATAGCACTAGTACCTGCCAAATGACAATTATTAGTTAACAGTAAAATAAATCGTGATAGTAAAAAAGGTCTGGATCCTGTCAGGGAAAATAAAAGAAAAAAACAAAATAAATTACAATTATTAGGAAAAGACAAAGATATATAATATCTACAAATATTTACGGCTTAATTGACGTCTATGCGTTAGGGACAAGCTTCCCATCCAATTTTCTTATAAATTGGCAAACATGGTCTATTTCAGTCAGATTCCCGAGACTTAACTGTTGTCTTTCTTTTTGAAATTGTGTATGTAATTTGCGAAAGGCTATGTGAACATATCCAATGGGATGCGTCTCAAGAGTCGAAGATATATCATCTAAAGACTCCTTACTCAAGCCATCCCTAATGAATTTAATTTTGTCTCCGCGATTATCAGACACCATTCCTAAAGAACGACAACGAGTATTCCAATTCCAGCGTGCACATTTGTAACAAACACCCATTTGCTTATCTCTACGTCTCTTTGCATAGGTGCTTCTTCCAAAACCAGGCAGATGTGAAATAAAAGAGTCAGAAGACTCACCTGCCAATCGGACCCGTGCTTCAATAATCCAACAAATATCAGTTGGAATACCTTTGATCATCAATAGTCTCATCCGTTCCAAGCGAGCTTTGTAGACTTTCATCAGAGATTTTTTAGGGATAGAAGGAAATTGCTTGTGAAGATTTGTGAGAACTTCTTCCATCCTGAAATGACTTTACCTGCAAAAATTAAACACACAAAAATAAAACACATCAGATCACAATATATACACAAATTGCATGGGTTGCCTCCCTGCGAGCGCTAAGTTTAACGTCGTCAGCTAGACGTGACTTCTCGAACGTTAGGCTGGATATGAAAGTGTGACACTTTCTTTTTGTCGCTCAAATAATTCTCCCCAGTAGTGCTTGACACGCTGACTGTTAACCTTGAATGTGTTGTTGGTGTTGGGATCCAGTAACTCAACAGCTCCATATGGAAAAACCTGAGTGATCTTGAATAGACCTGACCACATTGATTTCAACTTTCCAGGGAAAAGTTTCAACTGTGAATTGTACAACAACACTTGCTGCCTTGGTTCCAACGGTCTGTGCACTATTTTTTGATCATGCCATTTCTTGGTCTTTTCTTTGCACAATCTGGCATTCTCATAAGCCTGTAAGCGAAATTCCTCCAATTCGTTGAGTTGGTGGAGTCTTTTCTCTCCTGCAGCTTGTGGATCAAGATTCAACTTCTTTAGTGCCTAGTACGCCTTGTGTTCAAGCTCAACTGGCAGATGACATGATTTCCCAAACACCAATCGATATGGGGACATACCAATGGGTGTCTTGTAAGCTGTTCGGTAGGCCCATAATACATCATCCAGTTTAGTTGACCAGTCTCTCCTTGTTGATCCAACGGTTCTTTCTATGATTCTTTTGATTTCCCTGTTTGAAACTTCAACTTATCCATTTGACTGTGGATGATAAGTAGTGGCAACCTTGTGAGTAACTCCATATTTGGATAGGAGTGCATCGAAGTATCTGTTGCAGAAATGTGAGCCACCATCACTGATAATTGCCCAAGGTGTTCCGAACCGAGTGCAAATATTCTTTTTAAGGAATTTGATCACCACTTTTGAATCTTTGGATGACAGTGCAATTGCTTCGACCCATTTGGAGACGTAGTCTACAGCAACCAGGATGTACAGGTTACCGAATGATGGAATAAAAGGTCCCATAAAATCAATACCCCACACAACAAATATCGCTACTTCCAGAATGTTTTGCAAAGGTCCTTCATTTCTCCTGGAAATATTCCCCGTTCTCTGGCACCTGTCACATTGAAAAGCAAAAAGATAAGCATCTTTAAAAAGAGTGGGCCAGAACAAACCTGATTGTAGGAGTTTGGCTGCAGTTTTATTCCCGCTGAAGTGTCCGCCATATGGTGATGAATGACAGTGTTGCAAAACACTATTGACCTCCTCATGTGGAACACACCGTCTCAATAGTTGATCAACACAGTGTTTGAACAGGTACGGCACATCCCAAACATAGTGCTTGACTTCCTTGAAGAACTTCTTTCGTTACTGAGTTGTCCATTCCAACGGCCATTTTCCTGATACAATGAAGTTGACATAGTCAGCATACCAAGGGACATCCTGCTATTTCATGGCAAACAACTATTCATCTAGAAAAGTTTCTTTGATTGACAATTCTTTGCCAGCTGTTTCTCCATTCTCGAGCCTCGATAGATGATCTGCCACTTGGTTTTCTGTCCCTTTCCTGTCTCTAATTTTCACGTCAAATTCTTGCAGAAGAAGTATCCAATGGATCAATTTGGGTTTGGCATCTTTCTTCGTGATCAAGTATTTGATTGGTGAATGATCTGTATAGACCACCACTTTGGGACCCAACAGATAGGTGCATAATTTGTCAAAAGCGTACACAACTGCGAGCAACTCCTTTTCGATGGTTCTGTAGTTGAGTTGAACTTCATTCAAAGTTCTGCTGGAGTAGTAAATGGTGTGGAAAATCTTTGCTTTGCGTTGTCCCAAAACTGCACCTACAGCAAAATCACTAGCATCGTACATCACCTCAAATGGAAGGGTCCAGTCTGGTGCTACAATGATGGGGGCATGACCAGCTTCTTTTTTAAGATCTCAAAAGCTTCCTGGCATTCTTTGGTGAAGTTGAAAGGCACATCCTTCTCCAGAAGATTACATAGAGGTTAAGCAATCTTCAAAAAGTCTTTGATAAATCTCCTGTAAAAACCAGCATGTCCAAGAAAGCTCTGAATCCCTTTGACTGATGTTGGTGGAGGTAATTTCTCAATTGTTTCGATCTTTGCTTTGGCTACCTCGATTCCCTTTTGTCAGATCCGATGTCCAAGAACAATGCCTTCATGTACCATGAAATGACATTTCTCCCAGTTGAGTACGATGTTGGTATCTTCGCATCTTTGTAACACATGTTCCAAATTTTACAAACAGTGGTCAAAAGAGTCTCCAAACACAGAGAAGTCATCCATAAACACCTCCATACTCTGTTCCAGCATGTCTGAGAAGATAGCCATCATGCAACGCCGAAATGTGGCAGAGGCATTACATAATCCAAATGGCATCCTGCGGAAAGCAAAAGTACCATACGGACATGTAAATATGGTTTTCTCCTGATCTTCTAGGGTGATGGCAATATGATTGTATCCTGAATATCCGTCCAGAAAGCAATAGAACTCATGTCCCGCCAGTCTGTCCAGCATCTGATAAATGAATGGTAGTGGAAAATGGTATTTTCTTGTGGCATTGTTCAGCTTCCGGTAGTCCATGCATACTCTCCATCCAGTCACCGTTCTTGTTGGAATTAGCTCATTCTTTTCATTGGTGACAATAGTAATTCCTCCTTTCTGCGGTACACACTGCATAGGACTCACCCAAGTGCTGTCTGAGATGGGGTATATGATGTCAACATCCAACCATTTGACGATTTCTTTCTTCACGACTTCCTTCATGATTGGATTGAGTCTCTGTTGATGCTCCACTGTGGGTTTGTACTCATCGTTCATCAGAATCTTGTGCATGCAAAATGATGGACTAATGCCTCGAATGTCTGCTATAGTCCAACCATTGGCTCTCTTGTGTTCTCGTAATACTCTTAACAACTTTTCTTCCTGCTCCAATGTTAGCGAAGAAGAAATAATAACAGGTAATTCAGAAGAGTTTCCAAGAAATTCATACCTGAGATGGCTCGGAAGTAACTTCAGCTCCAACTATGGTGGTTCTTCAATCGAAGGCTTGATTCGATCTTTCTTTGGCAGTTCCAGACTTTCAACTGGTGGTGTTGATTTGAATCGGAATGGTTTGTCAAGGTAGTTGATACATTCCAGGATTTCAGCATTTATCTCGATGTTAGTCATGCTGGTGATGCAAGCTTCAAGTTTGTCCGTGGGAGTTGTATCAATATCCTAGATGAGGCTATCAACAACATCAATTCTGAAACATTCTTCCTCATTTTCTTCACTTGGGAATTTCATGGCTTTGAAAACATTGAAGGTAACTTCTTGGTCCTGAACATTCATGGTTAGCTCTCCTTTTTGTACATCAATCACAGTTCGACCTATTGCCAAAAATGGTCTCCCAATGATGATAGGCACATATTTGTCTTCTTCCATGTCTAGGATAATGAAATCTGCTGGGAGAATGAGTTTGTCAACTTTGACCAGGACATCTTCAATGACTCCTCTCGAAAATGCGAGCATTCGAACAGCAAGTTGTAGTGAGACTGAGGTAGGCATTGCTTCTCCAATTTGCAGTTTCCTGTAAATAGAAAAAGACATTAAATTAACACTTGCACCTAAATCACATAAAGCCTTAACGATATAATGTTCTCCAATGGTGCATGGGACTGTAAAACTGCCAGGATCTTTCAACTTCGGGGGAAGTTTCCTTTGAATGATGGCACTGCATTCTTCCGTCAATGCTACTGTCTCGTAATCTCCCAATCTTCGTTTTCGTGAAAGAATGTCTTTCATGAATTTTACATAGCTGGGCATTTTTTCCAAAGCTTCTGCAAATGAAATGTTGATGTGCAGCTTTTTGAACACCTCCAGGAATCGAGCAAACTGCTTGTCCAGTTTGTTTTTCTGAAGACGCCGAGGAAAATGTGGAGGTGGAGTGATTTTTTCTGGTTTTTTTTTCCTTTGCTTCTTTTTCCTCCATCTGTTGCTCTGTTTCTTTTGGACTTTCTTCAATGGATGCCTTGATTCCAACATATTTGTTGATCTCAGTACCGCTTTTCAAAGTAATGGCTTGACATTGTTCATTCCCTCGGTTTCTTGGATTTGGTTCTGTATTGCTGGGAAGATTTCCTGACGGTCTGTAACTCTGAGCATTGGCCAGTTGTCCAATTTGATTCTCCAGTGCTTTGATGGAAGCAGATTGGCTTTGAAAAATAACATCATATGCTGCTTGTTGCTTTTTGAACATCTCTGCAATCCATTCTTTCATTTCTAGTTCTTTTTTAAACTCCTGGCTTTTGTTCTGTTGCTGGAATCCAGGTGGTGGATTGTTCTTTTGCCCTGAATTATTGCCCTATGAAAAATTGGGATGATTCATCCACCCTGGGTTGTAGGTGTTGGAATATAGATTGTTCCCATATCTGTTGAAATTGTTGACATAATTCACCGTCTCTTCAAGTTGGTTTGGTTATGGTGCTCCTCTATATGGTGAACTTGTGGATCTAGTGGTTAGAGTCTCCATGAATTTGCATATCTGATCCAGCTTGGCGTTGACTGCTGTATTGGCTCCAACTTCATAAATTGTTGCAATTCTTTGGATCATGCTCCTTTCTGTTGGCCACAAGGAATTGTTGTTGGCCATTTCTTTGATTAGGTCCCAGGCTTGATCTTCTCCTTTAGCCATTAAAGCTCCTCCAGCAGCAGCATCGATTGTGGTTCTCATCAGTCCAAAAAGTCCATTATAGAAAGTTTGGACTTGAAGCCATTTTGGAATCTCATGGTGAGGACATTTCCGGAGCAAATCTCTGTACCTTTCCCAAGCTTCGTAGAGAGTTTCCGAGTCTTGTTGTACAAAGGATGTGATGACATTCCTCAACTTTCCAGTTATGGCTGGTGGAAAGTACTTTGCAAGGAATTTGGTGGCTAAAGTGTTCCAAGTTGTGATGGAACCTGCTGGTAGTGAATGTAGCCAAGCTTTAGCTCTGTCTTTCAAGGAGTATGGAAAAACCTGCAGTCTCATTGCTTCTTCAGCTTCTCGGTTGTAATTGAAAGTGCCGCAAACTTCCAGGAAGTTGCTAATGTGGGTATTAGGATCTTCAGTTGCTTTTCCCCCAAACTGCACTGACTGCTGAATCATCTGAATGCATGTTTTGATGTCACACGCATTTGCTAGTAAAGAAGGAATTACAATACAAGAAATGAAGCCGTCTACCACCGAATGGTTCTGTCTCGAATGGGTATTGGTGTGAAACTTCCAGAGGTTCAGGTTCCATGTTGACTATAAGCTTCTTGGCCTCCACGTTTTCCCTTCTCAACTGTTTGATGGTTCTTTCAATTTCCGGGGTCAAACGATCGAGTTCAAAGCTTCTGGTTCGTCTCATGTAGTTTCTGAGAACCTGAAACACAAGAAAAAAAACAATAAGTAAAAGAAATTAGATATAAGTAAAGGATCTAACCTCTAAATAATAGTGAAAGATAAATAAGTCCCCGACACGTATTGGCTGATGATTGATGTGGCGCTGACGTGTGAGTTGACTCGGTTACTGCTGATATGGATGATGGCGTGGCTGACACATGGATGGCGATTGTCGGCACCATAGGATGATGACACGGTCACGGCGCACGTTAGCAGATCGGTTGTGATTGTGACCAATGGCACGACGCAAGTTACAAGTCCAACTTCTAAGATTATGACACTTGTCACTGATGAGTGGTAAATCTATCACTATTTCCCACTCATTTAACCTAATATTTTGTATAGTTTCTTGAGCTTTGTGAATATTTTGATGTGTGTTTTTGTTATTTTGTAGATAAATAAAGTTTCAGGACATTCTGGAGGTGATTTGGAGCAAAACAGTGAAAATTGGGAAAATGGGCATTTTGGTAATTTGTCCGCGTCGCGACGCCAAGACTCATAGCGTCGCGACGCCTAAAGTGCGCCGGACATGCTAACATGCGCCGAGGGACACGTGTCAGAATCTGAGAAAATGGACTTGCTAACGTGCGGACCTTGCTAACGTGCGCCTTGCCACGTGTCATCATCACAAAAGATCAGCTAAAATGCCGTCTACCACGTGTCGAAATCTCATTGGACCAAAGCAAGCGCGTGACACGTGTCGAGTTTTCATTGGACCGAATCACCGGCGACTCACATGCTGCCACGTGTTAATCTCTCATTTGACCAATCCTAAATGCGTGCCACGTGTCAGATGTTCATTAGACCGATAGCTCAGCCAATCACCGTCTGCCACGTGTCGTCTTCCCATTGCACCACCTTTACCGCGTGACACGTGTCATCACGAGATTATGCCGACAATGCGCGTGGTCAACCCGCGTGGACCAAAGTAAACAGGTCCAGCGTCGCTACGCTGAAGCCCTTGGCGTCGCGACGCTGGACGCAAAAATTGTCTATAAATTGAGCTCGAGATTTCAGTTTTAGTTGCACCATTCTCTCTCATTTCTTTGATGTAAATAGGGAGTTTCTCTCTCTAATTTCTTTTAATTTAAGTTTTGTAATTAATTTTTAATTACATTCTGTAATAGTAATTACTTTCTGTAATAGTAATAGTAATTTATCTTGTTTTTACTGTTTCAGTTTTACTATTCAACCATGATGAGGTAACTTCTCCTTGCTAAGGTGAAAGGTAATTCTTTTACTGTTACTATTTAGATTAATCTCCCTTAAATATAATATATTACTATTTAAAATTTGACTTAATAAGGATACCGCCATATTGGTCGGTTGGCTATTAAATTTAAATTGGTTTAAACCTGACTAATCCAGGATACCGCCTATATGGCTGGTTGATAATTAAATTTTCTTACCGCCTATATGGCAGGTTCATGGACAAATCATACCGCCTTTATGGCTGGTCGGACTTAATTTGAATTAATCAGGTTACCGCCTATATGGCTGGTTGGTAATATTATCACAAGTTTATATATTATTTTATGGGAGATATCTAAAATAGTAAATAGTAAAAGTAATTCCTTTTACCTTAGCATTTTTTTATTTTTGTTATTTACTTTTCAGTATTTACTTTACCGCATTTACTATTTCGCATTTTTACTTTATGGCTTTTACTTTTAAGTTTTTACTAGCCCTAGCCATGTGTCATAACTAAGTTAGTTATCTAGGGTTGTGATGAATTTCAATATCACCGGTTTATAAGGGTTAGATTATAGTTTGGGTAATATAAAGATTTATTTATTGAGTCTTAATCTTAATGCTTTTTATTAACTGGCCATTAATAAAATTGATTAGGTAAACTTAAAATGAACTAGACATAGGGATTTTAAGTTTGAGACCTTAGACTCAATAGCCCACGATCTTCCTTGAGGATAGATAACCCTTTAATAGATTTCCTTACAGGATAGACATATACCTGTCGGGCGGGGGTAGCCATAATTGGAACTTAAACTTAATGAATCCAGATAATTTGGTTGACATAGACATATGGTTCAATTGGGTTAAACTGGGTATTTGTGTCTGACCATCGACAGAGGCTTTCACATAATTTAGTGTTCCAGGTTAATAAATCAATATATTACCCAACTATAGGATAACCACTTCATCTTTAAATAATATTGAAAAGATTCACAACCCTAGATAGTTTTTAATCTTGAATTTTCTTAAAATTTACTTTCGAACAATTTTATTTACTTGTCTTTAAATTTAGAATCGTCGCCATTTCAAATCAATCAAACAACCTGTTAGATACTAGTAATCATTTGACCTCATAAAATTAATAGCTTAGGTATTAAGTCCTCGTGGGATCGATATTTTTTACTACTTGAACGATACGTACGCTTGCGTTATACGTGTGTGTTTACGCCGGTCAAGTTTTTGGCGCCGTTGCCGGGGACTTATTTATCTTTCACTATTAGTTTTAAGGTTAGATACCGTTACTTGTATCTAATTTTCTTTTTACTTATTGTTTTTATTTTCTTGTGTTTCAGGTTCTCAGAAACTTCATGAGACGAACCAGAAGCTTTGAACTTCGACCGCTTGACCCGGAAATTGAAAGAACCATCAGACAGTTGAGAAGGGAACGGCGAGAAGGCCAAGAAGCTTTAGTCAACATGGAACCTGAACCTTTGAATGTTGCACCACCAATTCCCATTCGAGACAGAACCATTCCGGTGGTTGACAGACTCATTTCTTGTATTGTACTTCCTCCCTTACCAGCAAATGCGGGTGACATCAAAACATGCATTCAGATGATTCAGCAGTCAGTTCAGTTTGGAGGAAATGCAATTGAAGACCCTAATACCCACATCAGCAACTTCCTGGAAGTTTGCGGCACTTTCAATTACAACGAGAGCTGAGAAGGAAGAGCAATGAGACTGTGTTTTCCCATACTCCTTGAAGGACAGAGCTAAAGCTTGGCTACATTCACTACCAGCAGGTTCCATCACAACTTGGAACATTTTAGCCACCAAATTTCTTGCAAAGTACTTTCCACCAGCCAGAACTGGAAAACTGAGAAATGACATCACATCCTTTGTACAACAAGACTCGGAAACTCTCTACGAAGCTTGGGAAAGGTACAAAGATCTGCTCCGGAAATGTCCTCACCATGAGATTCCAAAATGGCTTCAAGTCCAAACTTTCTATAATGGACTTTCGGGAATAATGAGAACCACAATCGATGCTGCTGCTGGAGGAGCCCTGATGGCAAAAGGAGAAGATCAAGCCTGGGACCTAATCGAAGAAATGGCCAACAACAATTCTTTGTGGCCAACAGAAAGGAGCATGATCCAAAGAATTGCAGGAATTTATGAAAGTGGAGTCAATACAGCAGTCAATACCAAGCTGGATCAGATATGCAAATTCATGGAGACTTTTACCACTGGATCCACAAGTTCACCATATGGACGAGCACCGGAACCAAACCAACTTGAAGAGACGGTGAATTATGTCAATAATTTCAACAGACAGGGGAACAATCCATATTCCAACACCTACAACCCAGGGTGGAGGAATCATCCTAATTTTTCATGGAGTAACAATTCAGGGCAAAAGAACAATCCACCACCTGGATTCCAACAGAACTATCCACCACCTGGATTTCAGCAACAAAACAAAGGCCAGGAGCAGACAAATGAACCAGGAATAGCAGAAGTGCTGGCTCAGTTAAAAAAGTACGATGCTGTGATTCAGAGCCAATCAGCTTCTATTAAAGCACTGGAGAATCAAATCGGCCAACTGGCCAATGCTCAGAGTTACAGACCACCAGGAAATCTTCCCAGCAACACAGAACCCAATCCAAGGAACCGAGGAAAGGAGCAAATTCAAGCCATTACTTTGAAAAGCGGTACTGAGATCAACAAAGATGTAGGGATCAAGGCAACAATTGAGGAAATTCCAAAAGATGCAGTTCCACAGATGGAGGAAAAAGAAGCAAAGGAAAAAGAAAAAGATCAGATCATTCCACCTCCACCTTTTCCTCAGCGACTTCAGAAAAACAAACTGGACAAGCAGTTTGCTCGTTTCTTGGAGGTATTCAAAAAGCTGCATATCAACATTCCATTTGCAGAAGCCTTGGAAGAAATGCCCAGCTATGTAAAATTCATGAAAGATATTCTTTCACGAAAACGAAGATTGGGAGACTACGAAACAGTAGCATTAACGGAAGAATGCAGCGCCATTATTCAGAGGAAACTTCCCCCGAAGTTGAAAGATCCTGGCAGTTTCACAGTTCCATGCACCATTGGAGAACATTACATCGGTAAGGCTTTATGTGATTTAGGAGCCAGTGTTAACTTGATGCCTTTTTCTATTTACAGGAAACTGCAGATTGGAGAAGCAATGCCTACCTCAGTTTCATTGCAACTTGCGGACCGAACACTTGCATTTCCAAGAGGTGTTGTTGAAGATGTGCTGGTGTGAAAGTAGACAAACTAATTCTCCCAGCAGATTTCATCATCCTTGACATGGAAGAAGACAAAGAAATACCTATCATTCTTGGAGACCATTCCTGGCTACAGGTAAAACTGTGATTGATGTGCAAAAAGGAGAACTAACCATGAAAGTGCAGGACCAAGAAGTGACCTTTAATGTTTTCAAAGCCATGAAATTCCCGAGTGATGAAAAGGAAGAAGAATGCTTCAGAGTTGATGTTGTTGAAAGTATCGTTCAAAATACTGAGCCAAATCCCACAGATACACTTGAAGCTTGCATCACCAACATGACTGACAGTGAGCTAGATGCTGAAATCCTGGAATATATCAACTACCTTGACAAACCATTCCGATTCAAAGCGACACCACCAGTTGAAAGCTTGGAACTGCCCAAGAAAGATCGAATCAAGCCTTCGATTGAAGAACCACCACAGCTGGAGCTGAAGTTACTTCCGAGCCATCTCAGGTATGCATTTCTTGGAAACACTTCTGAATTACCTGTTATTATTTCTTCTTCACTAACATTGGAGCAGGAAGAAGAAAAGCTACTGAGAGTATTACGAGAACACAAAAGAGCCATTGGCTGGACTATAGCAGACATTCGAGGCATTAGTCCATCATTTTGCATGCACAAGATTCTGATGAATGATGAGTACAAACCCACAGTGGAGCATCAACGGAGACTTAATCCAATCATGAAGGAAGTCGTGAAGAAAGAAATAATCAAATGGTTGGATGCTGGCATCATTTACCCAATTTCAGATAGTAGTTGGGTGAGTCCTATGTGTGTGTGTGTGTACCAAAGAAAGGAGGAACTACTGTGGTTACCAATGAAAAGAATGAGCTAATTCCAACAAGAACGGTGACTGGATGGAGAGTATGCATGGATTACCGAAAGCTGAACAAAGCCACGAGAAAGGACCATTTTCCGCTACCATTCATTGACCAGATGTTAGACAGATTGGCGGGACATGAATTCTATTGCTTTCTTGACGGATATTCAGGATACAATCAGATTGCCATCACCCCAGAAGATCAGGAGAAAACCACATTTACATGTCCTTATGGTACTTTTGCTTTCCGCAGGATGCCATTTGGATTATGTAATGCCCCCGCCACTTTTCAGCGTTGCATGATGGCCATATTCTCAGACATGCTGGAGCAGAGTATGGAAGTTTTCATGGATGACTTTTCTGTGTTTGGAGATTCTTTTGATCATTGTTTGCAAAATTTGGAACATGTGTTACAAAGGTGCGAAGATACAAACTTGGTGCTCAATTGGGAAAAATGTCATTTCATGGTACATGAGGGCATTGTTCTTGGACACCGGATCTCACAAAAGGGGATTGAGGTAGACAAAGCAAAGATAGAGACAATTGAAAAACTACCTCCACCAACATCTGTCAAAGGGATTCGGAGTTTTCTCGGACATGCAGGTTTTTACAGGAGATTTATCAAAGATTTTTCCAAGATTGCAAAACCTCTTTGCAATCTTCTGGAGAAGGATGTGCCTTTCAACTTCACCAAAGAATGCCAGGAAGCTTTTGAGATCTTAAAACAGAACTGATTTCTGCCCCCATCATTGTAGCACCAGACTGGACCCTTCCATTTGAAGTGATGTGCGATGCTAGTGATTTTGCTGTAGGTGCAGTTTTGGGACAACGCAAAGCAAAGATTTTCACACCATTTACTACTCCAGCAGAACTCTGAATGAAGCTCAACTCAACTACACAACCACTGAAAAGGAGTTGCTCGCAGTTGTGTACGCTTTTGACAAATTCGCTCCTCTGCCAAAGTGGTGGTCTACAAGATGATGCACACACAATCATGATCAAAGAAGATATAACACAAAGAATTGATGCCAAATTGATCCGTTGGATACTTCTTCTGCAAGAATTCGACGTGGAGATCAGAGACAGGAAAGGAACAGAGAATCAGGTGGCAGATCATCTATCGAGGCTCGAGAATGGAGAAACAGCTGACAAAGATCTGTCAATCAAAGAAACTTTTCCAGATGAACAGCTGTTTGCCATGAAACAACAGGAAGTCCCTTGGTATGCTGACTATGTCAACTACATTGTGTCAGGAAAATGGCCGTTGGAATGGACAACTCAGCAACGGAAAAAGTTCTTCAAAGAAGTCAAGCACTATGTCTGGGATGAACCGTACCTGTTCAAACGCGTGTGCTGATCAATTATTGAGACGGTGTGTTCCACAGGAGGAAATCAACAGTGTTTTGCAGCACTGTCATTCATCACCATATGGCGGACACTTCAGCGGAAATAAAACTGCAGCAAAAGTTCTTCAATCAGGTTTGTTCTGGCCCACTCTTTTTAAAGATGTTTATCTTTTTGCTTTTCAATGTGACAGGTGCCAGAGAACAGGGAATATTTCGAGGAGAAATGAAGGACCGTTGCAAAACATTCTAGAAGTGGAAATATTCGATGTGTGGGGTATTGATTTCATGGGACCTTTGTTCCATCATTCGGAAACCTGTACATCCTGGTTGCTGTAGACTACGTCTCCAAATGGGTCGAAGCAATTGCACTGCCATCCAATGATTCAAAAGTGGTGATCAAATTCCTTAAAAAGAACATTTTCACTCGATTCGGAACACCTCGTGCAATCATCAGCGATGGTGGCTCACATTTCTGCAACAGATATTTCGATGCACTCCTATCCAAATACGGAGTTACTCACAAGTTGCCACTGCTTACCATCCACAGTCAAATGGACAGGTTGAGGTTTCAAACAGGGAAATCAAAAGAATCCTAGAAAGAACCGTTGGATCAACAAGGAGGGACTGGTCAACAAAACTAGATGATGCATTATGGGCCTACAGGACAGCTTACAAGACACCCATTGGTATGTCTCCATATCGATTGGTGTTTGGGAAAGCGTGCCATCTGCCAGTTGAGCTTGAGCACAAGGCGTACTGGGCACTGAAGAAGTTGAATTTTGATTCACAAGCTGCAGGAGAAAAAAGACTTCACCAACTCAACGAATTGGAGGAATTTCGCCTACAGGCTTATGAGAATGCCAAATTGTACAAGGAAAAGACCAAGAAATGGCATGACCAAAAAATAGTTCACAGACAGTTGGAACCAAGGCAGCAGGTGTTGTTGTACAACTCGAGGTTGAAACTTTTTCCTGGAAAGTTGAAATCTAGGTGGTCAGGACCATTTGTGATCACTCAGGTTTTACCTTATGGAGCTGTTGAGTTACTGGATCCCAATACCAACAAACATTCAAGGTTAACAGTCAGCGTGTCAAACACTACTGGGGAGAATCATTTGAGCGACAAAAAGAAAGTGTCACACTTTCAGATCCAGCTTAACGTTCGAGAAGTCAAGTCTAGCTGACGACTCTAAACTTAGCGCTCGCAGGGAGGCAACCCATGCAATTTGTGTATATATTGTGATTTGGTGTGATTTAATTTTGTGTGTTTAGTTTTTGCAGATTAAGTCATTTCAAGATGGAAGAAGCTCTCGCAAGTCTTCACAAGCAATTTCCTTCTCTCCCTCAAAAATCTCTGATGAAAGTCTACAAAGCTCGCTTGGAACGGATGAGGTTACTAACAATTCATGGTATTCCTAATGATATTCGTTGGGTAATTGAAGCACGGGTCCGATTGGCAGGTGAGTCTTCTGACTCTTTTATTTCACATCTGCCTGGTTTTGGAAGAAGCACCTATGCAAAGAAACGTAGAGCTAAGCAAATGGGTGTTTGTTACAAATGTGCACGATGGAATTGCAATACTCGTTGTCGTTCTTTAGGAATGGTGTCTGATAATCGCGAAGACAAAATTAAATTCATTAGGGATGGCTTGAGTAAGGAGTCTGTAGATGAAATATCTTCAACTCTTGAGACGCATCCCAGTGGATATGTTCATATAGCCATTCGCAAATTACATACACAATTTCAAAAAGAAAGACAACAGTTAAGTCTTGGGAATCTGACTCAAAAAGACCTGTTTGCCAATTTATAAGAAAATTGGATGGGAAGCTTGTCCCTGACGCATAGACGTCAATCAAGCTGTTACTTTTCTTGTAAATATTATATCTCTTTGTCTTTTCTTAATAATTGTAATTTGTTTGTTGTTTTCTTTTATTTTCTCCGACAGGATCCAGACCTTTTTGACTATCACGATATTATTTGCTACTAATCGTCCTCTGGAAGATACTTGTGCTATTTTTACTCACCCTTTTCAGGTACTATAAATTCAGCTCGTCATTGTACTTTTGAAGGCATCCAGAGTTGAGAAAGAATACATAAAAAAATGGAAGCCACTTCAAGAAGACGAGTTGAAAACATCTGTGTGTTCTGCGGTAGTAGTGTTGGTACTAAGCCACAATACATAGAAGCAGCACACAGGAATTGGGTCGAGTCTTAGCTGCAAGGAATATGCACTTAATATATGGCGGAGGAAATCTTGGACTTATGGGGATCGTTTCAAAGGCCGTACAGGAAGGAGGCAGTCACGTTTTGGGAATCATCCCAAAACCCTTGGCATAGGAAAATCTTATTGAACCATCAAACGAAGAGGAACTGATCGTGCCAGATATGTCTGAACGACTAGTGGAAATGATTAACCGTGTTGATGCTTTTATTGCTTTGCCAGGTGGCTTGGGTACATTGGAGGAAATTTTTATTGTGTTATCTTGGGCGAACCTGAACATACACCAAAACCAATTGGACTGCTCAACGTTGATGGATTTTATGATTTTCTTTGTGTGTTTCTTGATGATGCTCGGAGAAATGGGTTCGTGTCGAAACCTTTAAAAGAACTCCTCTTTACTGCCAGAACTGCTCCGGATCTAATAGACCAACTCATAGCCTATGAACCACGAGTTGACCCTATCCTTTCAAAGATAAATTGGTCCGAGGACGATCGTGGTAAGAGGCGTAGGATTAATCTGGATCTTAACCTTTAATTTCCTGTAGAATTTCAGCTAACCAGTATTATTTTCTAAACTCTCCTTTACTGTTTAAGACATTGGGGACAATGTCTCATTTAGGTTTGGGGGAGGGAATTAGTTGATCAGTACCTTGTTTTTAGTTTGTGTGTTGTTTTTATTTTTAGTCCAAAATTTTTCGAAAAATACAAAAAAATTGAAAAATTTTCAAAAATTACAAAAATATTTTGCGTTTTTTGTTTTTGACTAAAAAGTGTGAAATTGGTAAAAGATAGCCGAGTGAGTAAGGAGTTTCCACTCCTGAGACGTATCTCAACCTATTTTCGAAACAAGTTAATTTTTGTTTATTTCCTTTTAAATTATTTAATTTGTAAATTCTCCTTAACACTGACTAAAATGGATCTTCATATGCTCAGTTGACAGGTATTATCAACATACATAGTAACATACGGACATGAGCTGTAATTGAAAAGTTTGTAATATTCAGTGCTCTAGTTTAATTGGAGGAAGCATCTCAAAAAGTAATGGAGTAAAAAAAAAAAAAAATGATGATAAAATAAAGCATCTAGATCCGGGTTATTAAGTCTGTAAGGGTGTTTTAACACCTAGTGCCCTAAAACCAACTGGTTTGGGAGTCACTGGCCCAAAGCTCGTTACATGGATCGAAGATGCTGCAAAATATATATATCTGAAGTCTAAGTAATTAAGTCCGTAAGGGTGTCTTAACACCTGGTGCCCTAAAGCCAACTGGTTTGGAAGTCACTGACCCAACACTCGCTACATAGACGGAAGGTATTGTATATAAATAATAAAAAATAGAGAAAAATCAAAGAAAAAATCAGAAAAATCAGAAAAATTATTCCATTGCTACAAAAAGGTGTGAAATCTGATAGAACTTTAGGACAAAAATATTACTCTCTTATCAACTGCACTTATGACTGTTGTGGGCAAAAATGAGTTGATTAATATTTTGTTGGCTGTGTATATGGAGAATGGTAAATATAATCGGAGAATTTACCTATTCGGTAATTTAGAAAGAAACAAAACAACTAATAACTTGGAGTAGAATTTCACCTGATTAGTCACTAACTTCTTTATTCTCTTTTCGCTTGTCTTTTTGCTTTTGTGTGCATTAGTTTTACTACCTTTTTACTTTTGTAAAATGTTTGTGGGTATCATTGCTGTAAACCCTCACGAGACTACAACTCGTCCACTAGGGACACCTAGGGGTTTAAAGGCTTGTTGCATACGCTAAATGCAACCGTGATCCCTACGAAAGTGGCTTAGTTAAATTTTATTATGTTATTTTATTTTGTGTTTGCTCGAGGACTAGCAAAATGTTAGGTTTGGGGGTGTGATGAGTGGTAAATCTATCACTATTTCCCACTCATTTAACCTAATATTTTGTATAGTTTCTTGAGCTTTGTGAAATTTTGATGTGTTTTGTGTTATTTTGTAGATAAATAAAGTTTCAGGACATTCTGGAGGTGATTTGGAGCAAAACAGTGAAAATTGGAAAATGGGCATTTTGGTAATTTGCAGCGTCGCGACGCCAAGACTCATAGCGTCGCGACGCCTAAAGTGCGCCGGACATGCTAACGTGCGCCGAGGGACACATGTCAGAATCTGAGAAAATGGACTTGCTAACGTGCGCCGACCTTGCTAACGTGCGCCTTGCCACGTGTCATCATCACAAAAGATCAGCTAAAATGCGCCATGCGCCGTATACCACGTGTCGAAATCTCATTGGACCCAAGCAAGCGCGTGACATGTGTCGAGTTTTCATTGGACCGAATCACCGGCGACTCACATGCTGCCACGTGTTAATCTCTCATTGGACCAATCCTAAACACGTGCCACGTGTCAGATGTTCATTAGACCGATAGCTCAGCCAATCACCGTCTGCCGCGTGTCGTCCCCATTGCACCACCTTTACCGCGTGACACGTGTCATCAAGATTATGCCGACAATGCGCGTGTGGTCAACCCGCGTGGACCAAAGAAGAAAACAAGGCCAGCGTCGCTACGCTGAAGCCCTTGGCGTCGCGACGCTGGACGAAAAATTGTCTATAAATTGAGCTCAAGATTTCAGTTTTAGTTGCACCATTCTCTCTCATTTCTTTGATGTAAATAGGGAGTTTCTCTCTCTAATTTCTTTTAATTTAAGTTTTGTAATTAATTTTTAATTACATTCTGTAATAGTAATTACTTTCTGTAATAGTAATAGTAATTTATCTTGTTTTTACTGTTTCAGTTTTACTATTCAACCATGATGAGGTAACTTCTCCTTGCTAAGGTAAAAGGTAATTCTTTTACTGTTACTATTTAGATTTCTCCCTTAAATATAATATATTTACTATTTAAAATTTGACTTAATAAGGATACCGCCATATTGGTCGGTTGGCTATTAAATGTAAATTGGTTTAAACCTGACTAATCCAGGATACCGCCTATATGGCTGGTTGATAATTAAATTTTCTTACCGCCTATATGGCAGGTTCATGGACAAATCATACCGCCTTTATGGCTGGTCGGACTTAATTTGAATTAATCAGGTTACCGCCTATATGGCTGGTTGGTAATATTATCACAAGTTTATATATTATTTTATGGGAGATATCTAAAATAGTAAATAGTAAAAGTAATTCCTTTTACCTTAGCATTATTTTATTGTTATTTACTTTTCAGTATTTACTTTACCGCATTTACTATTTCGCATTTTTACTTTATGGCTTTTACTTTTAAGTTTTTACTAGCCCTAGCCATGTGTCATAACTAAGTTAGTTATCTAGGGTTGTGATGAATTTCAATATCACCGGTTTATAAGGGTTAGATTATAGTTTGGGTAATATAAATATTTATTTATTGAGTCTTAATCTTAATGCTTTTTATTAACTGGCCATTAATAAAATTGATTAAGTAAACTTAAAATGAACTCTAGAGATTTTAAGTTTGAGACCTTAGACTCAATAGCCCACGATCTTCCTTGAGGATAGATAACCCTTTAATAGATTTCCTTATGGGATAGACATATACCTGTCGGGCGGGGGTAGCCATAATTGGAACTTAAACTTAATGAATCCAGATAATTTGGTTGACATAGACATATGGTTCAATTGGATTAAACTGAGTATTTGTGTTTGACCATCGACAGAGACTTTCACATAATTTAGTGTTCCAGATTAATAAATTAATATATTACCCAACTATAGGATAACCACTTCATCTTTAAATAATATTGAAAAGATTCACAACCCTAGATAGTTTTTAATCTTGAATTTTCTTAAAATTTACTTTCGAACAATTTTATTTACTTGTCTTTAAATTTAGAATCGTCGCCATTTCAAATCAATCAAACACCTGTTAGATACTAGTAATCATTTGACCTCATAAAATTAATAGCTTAGGTATTAAGTCCTCGTGGGATCGATATTTTTTATACTACTTGAACGATACGTACGCTTGCGTTATACGTGTGTGTTTACGCCAGTCAGTCACCGGCGCATATTAGCATGGTGCGGCGCACGTTAGGCGTCGCGATGCGGGCAGTGCGTCACGATGCGCAAAATGACCATTTTGCCCTTTTTGTCCTTTTTCACTGGTTTGGCCCAAAATCACCTCTAGAATGTCCTGAAACTTTATTTATCTACAAAATAACACAAAACACATCAAAATATTCACAAAACTCAAGAATATATACAAAATATTAGTTAAATGAGTGGGAAATAGTGATATAATTACCACTTATCAATTTTCCATGTGTGTCTCAATATTGTTCAGCCTTGATTCATTCTTCTCAAACCTCACTGAAGTATTAGCAACAAACGTGCTCATGAAATCTTCCAAGGAAGATTTCTGCTAAACTCTTTGATAGTCGAAAACGGATGAAGATTGCAAGACATTGTCTTTATTAGCATATGACAGGTTCAGATGACAACGGTTAGGTACATGATTGCCTCTATAGCTGTTGAAGTTCTGATTGTTCACATATTGGACTTGCTCAAAGCTCGGGTCTCCTTCCAGTAACAACATATTTGTAGCCGCCGCTGATTCAATAGATGGTTATACTTGTGGATTTGTTAGGGCTACTACTTAAGTCGATAGGGTTGAAATCTGAGCTGTAAGCGCCACAAGAGGGTCCATTTCATATATTCCAGCCACCTTGGTCACCGTAGTGCGTTCACTTGGCCATTAAAAGTGGTTAATGACCATTTCTTCTAACAAATTGTAGGCGTCCTCAACTGATTTCTTGAATAAACCTCTCTCAGCTGCTGCATCAACCACAGTCCTATTCGAAGCATTCAGTACATTATATAACAACTGAATCTGGACCCAGTCTGCATAATCGTGTTGTGGTCATATTCGGAGTAGATCCTTAAAGCGCTCTCATGCTTCATATAGTGTCGGACCCACATTGATTGTGTTAAACTCACACTAAGTACTACAATTGATAATCATAACTTAATATAGAAAATAAATAATAAAGATTTTATTAAATAAATAAGATATAAAAATATTTAGATAGGAGGAACCAATATGATAAAGATTCTAGAGTCTGATTTCACCTAGCTATCCCCTATGTATTTGTCATGCCAATTAATCCTTGTTCAGTTATATTGTTTATAAGTCAAGAATCCTAAATTATTCACTCCCTCTCCCGAGCAATAATGAAAAGATCATCAATTACAGACTTCGATATCCTTATAAAAATCTAGTAATTAACAACTCATTACGCTTTGTGATTCTTTGTTAACGATTTCAAAGGAACTATAGATTCTCCCGAACTCTATAAAACTCATAGGTTATATTCTCTAATCCTATTCAAAATCCCTATCTCCCGAGTGATAGATTCTAAACATGCATCATCTTAATTTATGGCCAGCAAACAAGAAGCATTAAACTCAAGAGAATATAAATAAACAGAAATATAACTTCATTCTCCAGAATTAAGGAGTTAGTTCATGACTAAAGATAAAAACAAAAAAAACATAGTCATGAATCTAATGAAAATCATTAGAGTTCTAAGAAAGAAACTAGAAGATAAAACCCGAATTGAATCCATTCATCTTCGGACGTCACCACCTTCGTCTCCTCTTGTCGCTCTTCAATCCTCCTCCTTGGATCTCTCTAAAAATAAGTGTTTTGTATTTTGTGTTGTGTGTTAGCCTCCTCATCTTGGTCTTGGACGAACTTATGTATTTATAATAAAGCCTTGGAGTGTTTGTGCATCTAAAACCCTAAAATTTGGTGTTTTTGGGGTCTGTGGGGTGCCGCGGCGCTGGAAAGTGGAGCCGCGGCACCAAAGCTGAGGGAAATTACTATGATTTTGCTGAGGAGGCGCCGCAGTGCCAGAAATTTTTTTTTTCCTTGCCGATTCTACATTTTTCGCTTTTCTCATGTGTTTTCGATGTGTCCGTATGGTCCCAAAACACGTACAAATGCCCCAAGATCTATATATCAATGCTCCTTAAAAATAAAATATAAAAGAACTATAAAATACATTAAATGATACAAAATAGTAAGCTAGGAATGCAGGAATACGTGGGTATAAATCGCACTTATCACCCGCTGATGAGTCTCTTATGGGGACGCCTTCTGAAAATTAGGGAAATGTGAAGATGAACACCGAAAAAGAAAGGAACTCCGGGGAATATCACTTATGTCCGGTCAAAATAGATCCAAAATCTGGCTGGACATCACCTATGTCCGGCCAAACTCACTTCTAGCCAGTAAAGCCAGCTGGATGTACCTTGAAAACCCTAAATCCGACCTAACATGCTACCGCTTTCATTGACCGAATAGATCGACAATTACATAAGTTTAGAGAATTAATTGTATATGGTCAGACATATAATTCAAATTATATGGTCTGTTGATATGTATTGAGCTGCCACCCCATGTGTAAAATCCACTCAAATAACATCATGAGACTGATTAAGTCCGGCCAGACATGAATCGAGCTGTAATTATAGAGAGATTGCCAATCACCCGAGACAGACATGAGGGAATGAAGGGATCACATTTCCCTTCCATTCCCAAACCTTCATCTTACACTATAAAAATGGGGTTTCACCCCTTACTAGAGGCTACTGGGAAAGTTATCTAAGAATACATTGGGAAGAGAAATAAAGAAATAGTAAAAAGCATAAAACCATCATTTGGAAGTTCCATTTGATCCGGTGTGAATCGAGCATCAACCCAACGACCAAATAATCTCCAGAGCCAAAACATATGTGAAAATGTACGACCTGAGGGCACTATTTTCATGTGAGATTCGATTTGTTAACACAGTATCTCCAGCCAGACGTAGTGCACGTCCGGCCGAACATGCACACACACTCGACCATATATACACATAACCTACCGATTTACTATTTTCTACATTTTATTGCATGCTTAGTTATTTCATATATTAATCATGATCATCGTTATCTGTTATATATGTCCAGTAGTTTTATGGTTGTTTTAATACGCATGTGCTTAATTTATTGCTTATATCTATTTTAATTTTCGAATCAAATGATATGTTTGTTGTTCTCTACTTAAAGTATGATCTATGAACTATGTTCGGCCATACATGTTGTATATCTGGCCATATGACTCTGTTGTATATAGGATGTAAACCCGGATGTAAGTTCCATAGCTGATTCCTAATGGACGGTAATATGGTTCGCACTTGGGATATAATGCAACGTACAACTAGGGGATGGTCATTTCATTATTGTTATCGTTATAATACATGTCTATTACATCTGTTATTGAGTATGAATGTTTCTATATTCTTAGACTACGTAGTACATCTGACGAAATAGTTGATAGAAAGTCTGGTCGGACATGAAGATTGATTATATACCCGACCAATCTTAAGCAATATCCGGCCAGGTCTCTCTGAGGCCAGGTGATAAGTGCATGAAAGTGTACTTGAACGCCGCTAACTCAGCTTAATTATCATGTATTTAATCTTAATTAGAGTTTATTTTGTGATTTGTTATTAGAACCAATAGAATAAGAAGTTTGGAGCAATTACGCTTGTTTTGGGACCTTACGGACGCATCGAAATCACGCGGGAAGAGCGGAACACAGAAAATATAGCACCAGAGAAAGTCACTAGAGCCGCGGCTCCCATTTTTTGGCGCCGCGGCGCGTCATCAGCAAGTCTCCATATAAATTGGCCGCAAGTTTGGCACCGCACCGCCCACTTCCTGACGTCGCGGTGCCATGAAAGAGTCATAGAAACTTATTTTGGTCGTGTTTTACGCATATATGGACTCCATGAATTCTCTATATAAACCGAAGCTCGTCCATAACCCTAAAAACATAGAGAAAAGAAGAGAGAAACAGAGGGAGAACACACAACAAAGAGCCAAAAACACAATTTCGAGAGAGCAGAATGAAGAACTTCCAGCCTAAATGACGTCTCTCCGATCTATCAAGGTTATATCTCTTTTCTACTAGAAGAACTAATCTTCTTGGCAAAGCTAAGGATGAACTCTTGTATTTAAGTTTTTTGTTCATGTTTTTTATTCCTAAATACTCTTCAATGTTTAATATAAATTGATGGTTGTTATTCTTTATTATCTTTCGATTTATGAATCCATAGATTGTGTTTTACTAACTTGCATATAGAAATAGTCATGATTCTTCTATGTGTGATTGGGGAACCCAGTTGTGACTTGTAAAGTTGTTTTATGAGTTAGTCTTCTGCTGCTGTATTGCCTGGGGGTATATTATCGATGCTAGATAGGTTATAACGATAACTTTGTGTGATGTTAACATAGAGAAGATAATTCATCGATTAACTTAGAATTTAATGTGTTTTGAATTGAATATCTTCTGATTGTTGGTTTGGGATGTGAAACCTTCAAGTGTTTTTCATAATCTCTACTTGACATTACCAATTCAATCTATCTATTTTCATTAAGTTATTGCTAATGTTTTGTTTAAGTAAATTAGTTCCTTGTAACCATCTCTCTGAGGAATCGACACCTCAACTATACTGCGATAGCCGCAAGTACATTTTGGGCATAATCAAATTTGGCGCCGTTGCCGACGCATATTAGCATGGCGACGCGCGAAATGATCATTTTGCCCTTTTTGTCATTTTTCACTGTTTTGGCCCAAAATCACCTCCAGAATGTCCGGAAACTTTATTTATCTACAAAATAACACAAAACACATCAAAATATTCACAAAACTCAAGAAACTATACAAAATATTAGTTAAATGAGTGGAAAATAGTGATATAATTACCACTCATCACACCCCCAACCTAATATTTTGCTAGTCCTCGAGCAAAACACAGAATAAAATAACATAAACATCTTTAAAATAAAATTTAACTAAGCCACTTTCGTAGGGATCACGGTTGCATTTAGCGTATGTAACAAGCCTTTAAACCCTTAGGTGTCCCTAGTGGACGAGTTGTAGTCTCGTGAGGGTTTATAGCAATGATACCCACAAACATTTTACAAAAGTAAAAAGGTAGTGAAACTAATGCACACAAAAACAAAAAGACAAGAGAAAAGAGAATAAAGAAGTCAATGACTAATCAGGTGAAACTTACACTCCAAGTCACTAGTTGTTTTCTTTCTTTCTAAATTACCGAATAAGTAAATTCTTCGATTATATTTACCATTCTCCATATATATAGCCAACAAAATATTAATCAACTCATTTTTGCCCACAACAGTCACAAGTGCAGTTGATAAGAGAGTAATATTTTTGTCCTAAAGTTTTATCAGAATTCACACCTTTTTGCAGCAATGGAATAATTTTTCTGAATTTTTTGATTTTTTTTTATTTATATACAATATCTTCCATCTGTGTAGCGAGTGTTGGGTCGGTGGCTCCCAAACCAGTTGGCTTTAGGGCACCAGATGGTAAGACACCCCTACTGACTTAATTACTCAGACTTTATATATATATATTTTTGCAACATCCTTGATCCATGTAGCGAGCTTTGGGCCAGTGACTCCCAAACCAGTTGGCTTTAGGGCACTAGGTGTTAAACACCCCTACGGACTTAATAACTCGGATCTCAGACGTTTTTTTTACTCCATTGCTTTTTGAGATACTTCCTCCAATTAAACTAGAGCACTGAATATTACAAACTTTTCAATTACAGCTTATGTCCGTATGTTACCATGTATGTTGATAATACCTGCCAACTGAGCATATGAAGATCCATTTTAGTCAACCAGTCAATTATTTATTATTTTATTTCAGTTTTAATTTTAGTTTTGATTTTTTGATTTATTTTTAGTTTATTCCTTTATTTATATCCTTGTTTTACTTGTGTTTAATTGCATGCCTAGACGTAGGGATATGCTTGGTTGATTTGTTAGGGTTGAAGAGGAAAACTCGGACTCAGAAAGTCTATTTGATAATATTTTTGCCACGCCATCTACATATGCACACACAACGTGAGTGAGTATGAGAGACCACCCATGAGGACTCTTGAAGAGTACCCCACCCTACTCGCACAGCTACACCATCATGCATCATGTTTCCTCCTAATGCACCACATATAAACTTTAAACTCGGAATGATACAGTATCTCCCAACCTTTCACGGTTTGGAGAACGAGAATCCTTATGTGCATATTAGAGAGTTTGAAGAGGTTGTAGCGACTTTCCATGACCGATTTGGGACTACTGATACAATTAGACTTAAGTTCTTCCCATTTGCCCTTCCGGATAGAGCTAAAAGCTGGTTGTATTCTTTACGACCTCGGAAAATAGGATCACGGGGCGAGATGACACATGCATTCTTTAACAAATACTTCATACACCACAAAACGAATTCCCTGAAAAGACAAATCTCTACCTTCTCCCAGAAAGACAGTTAAATCCTTTATCAAACTTAGGAGAGGTTTAAATAGATGTTAGTTAGTTTTCCTCACCACGGATATGAGATTTGGTGCTTAGTGAGCTATTTTTATGACGGTCTAACCCCTAGAGAGTGCCAATTTGTTGAGACAATGTGCAATGGTGAGTTCATCTGAAAGGACCCTGATGAGGCATTAGAGTACTTAAATGACCTAGCTGAGAAATCTCACACATGGACTGGACCTAATGCCATGGATAATACTGATAGGACACACCCCACTCCTTCTAGCATAGACATACACCACTTTAGGGAAGAGGATAGTCTTAAGGCACGGGTTGAGCTATTGACTAGGGAGTTAGGAGCCTTAAAAGCCAAAGATAGCAAGATGATGCATGCGGTAGCTCAATTAGAACCTCAAGGGGTATGTGTTGTATGTAAGGGGATTGACCATTTAGCCCAAGAGTGCCCTGTATATGGTGAGATGAGGGGAACATATGAGGAACAATGCAATACCTTTGGGACGTACAAGAAGCCTTATACATCATATTCAGATACCTATAATCCTAGTTGGCGGAACCATCCAAATCTTAGTTGGAAATATGAGCCCCCACAGCCTAGTCAGACACCACAAACTAGAGGTTACAGTGCCCCCTAGTATCACACACCTGCCGTTCCTAGGAATTCATTAGAAGATTACTGTGTAAGCATTTGAGGAGGCCCATAACAAATTTGTAGAGGCCCAAAGCAAAACCAATCAAAGGTTTGAGTCATTGATAGCTTAGGTAATTGAAGACAATAAAGAGATTAAGAGTCAAGTCTCCAAATTGACTAATGTCATGAGTGTGCAAGAACAAGAAAAATTCCCATCTTAGGCTTAACCAAATCCACAAGGGTAACACATGGCACATGCTGACCATGAAACAGCTAATGTAAAAGGTGTTAATGTCATGATCACTTTGAGTGGTAAAAAGGTAAGGATAAAGGACTGTAGGACATAGAAATCGAAGACACTGTTCTAGGCTCGCGGCCTAGTCGGGAGTATGGAATAGCCCACGGGGGAACTAAACCGGAGAAATAACATGGAGTCGCCATCCAGTGTGAACTGGGAAAATTATTTAAGGCCGCACTCACCCCTCGCAAGGGAAGACCTCAAACCGTTGGGTTCAGAATGGTCTTTTACTTATGCCACTTGTAATGAACGGATTTGTGCAATAATTTAACCAAGTCTACGCAACATATATTCCCAATAGTATTCTAGATCTAGTTCGCATTCGTAAAAATAAATCATATATCTAAGTTTGCATGCTTTAAAAGTAAGTCATCATAATGGAAACACACGATAACACACAATAATCTCATGAGCATATTGAATTATCAAACACGAAAAATAAATAACAACCTAAACATAAACGTAAATTAAATTCCAAATACGAAAGAAAATAAATAAATCATGCATAAAGAAATAACATACTAATGACTAAATCATGCTTAAAAATAAATAACTTACTAACTATTAAATCATGCTCAAACACAAGGTTGGATGAAACGAAATATGTGTGTCTCTCGAGTGGTACGTGGCATTGTATCCCGAGTGCAAACCGTAATACCGTCCATTCGGATTCGGCTACGGAATTTACGTCCGGGTTTCCATCTAATATATCGCAAGAGAATACACATATCCCATTCATCCGAAAGTCATATCATACACCAATCAACAATACTCATGCGAAGTAAAATAAGATAATAAATAAAAATAAAAAGAGAATAAATAAAAGGGTTGCCCTCAACTCTAACCTCTTAAGTCGTATCTCGGAAGTGCGTTACACGTCCGTCTGAAGGGTTGATGCTCCGCAACTCCTCCGCTTCACTGGTTCAACGTTTCCCTTCGCTGTTTCGATGTTTGGGCTGCTGTTTTACTTTGTTTTACGGCTATTTCTGGTCACGATTTTGGCTTACGGTTTGCGGGTTTACTGGACAGTGCAGTTTCGGTATTTTGGGCAGTGTAGTTTCGGTGTTTTGGGTAGTTTTTTAGGTGCAATTTGACGCAGTTTCAGGGTGCAGTTCAGGGGTGTTTTGCAGTAGTTTTTAGACGTGGTTTAGGGCAGTTTCGTGAGGTGAATATGGTGGTGAAGTAGGGGCAGAGCGTGAGTGTATTGTGAGTGAGAGGGCTGCTGAAGGAGGGTAATGGCGTGAGTGGGGCTGTTGCGTGAAGGGTAGTCTATTTGGTCAATGTGGGATTACTTTTGGTGAGTGAGTAGGTAGTGCTGTGGTGAGATAATGGGCTATTGAAGGGCGCTAGTGGGGTCGTTAGGTGTCTTTAGTTTAGGGTTTTGTGAGTGGGGTTGTTGTTTGTGTGTGATTACTAAACAAAAATGCATATATGTGTTATGTATGCATGTATGCATGGATATGTTTCCTGTTCCGATGGGTTAGGCCTTCCTGGTGCTCCTTTGTGCCATTTGCCTGCAAAAGTCTTTGGTCGCCCCTGGGGCCTGCTCGTAGTTCATTTCTGTCGATTCTCTCTTGGTGATTGTTCAGTTTCCTTTATTCTCATTGCTCAAGTTCTTGATAAATCCCTTATTCGCGGGGTGGTTGACTGGTTGCCCCTAGTCTTGGCTTAGCTTTCTGTTCTTGCACTAGGTCAAAGTAGATCATTTGATGTGACGTTCCAAAACTACTGATGATTGGGGTGGGGCTCGACCCTGGGACTCATCCCCAAAACTGATGATGATGTGGGCCTCGCCCCTGTAGGTACTCTACTTTGCATTTTTGCATATAAGTCCCGATGATGAGTCTCGTATGAGACATTACCTCTTTAGTTGCGGAAGTCGCGAGAAGCGGACGTTGGAAGGGTAAAGTTGGAAATTGGTATTTTTGTTGGATTTAATTCGGTTGTTTAGCTTCGATTTGCTCATTGGATCTCTGTTTCAAAGTTTATCCTCATTTCAAAACCCCATAAACCACTTACCAAACCATAAACCAAACCTAAACACCCAAGCCTACCCAAAGAACCAAAAGCCCACGCCTAAGGAAGCCATATTCACGCCCACCACCCCCTAATTAGGAAGATGCACATTTAACACATGCTTAAATCAAATCAAATCCTTTCCTAGTTAAAAGAAATCTCATGGATCCCTTTCCTAATCAAAAGCAATCACTATCCTAAATTAGAGAGATTGATTCTTAATGAGATACTAATTGGGAGATGTCATTATCCTTGAAATATTCTTTCTTATTCGGAGTAGGATTGCTTCCATCTCTTTGCCTATAAAAAGAGGCATTCACCACCCTTCCAAACCCTCGCACACACAAAATTTCATTACCGCCAATCTCCTTCACACACAAGCCACAAACCACGCAAACTGCCTCCCTCAAAGTCACGCATTAACCTTCAACGCTTAGCCATCTACTCCTTTTGCCCAGCCTCCACCAGCCCATCATGCCTCACGTCTTCACGCCCATAAACAGCCACCAGTCAACACATTCTCTCGCCACCTGTACAAACCCACACCCCTCATTCCCACATCGCCCAGCAGCCACAAAGCTTACCTAGCCTTCATTAGCCCTTACAAATTCAGCCCACTCACCCACGTAGCAACTACCACTCATAGCCTGCCGCCCCATAAGCCTCCTACTCACAAACGTCCATAAGTCCCTAGCCTTACGCCACCTGCACGCATAAAGTCTCTTGCCCATCACGCCAACTGCCCACTTTACGCCTAAAGATTCCCATCAATCCCGCAACCTTCAAACACGCAAACCAGACCCCCAAAATTGCCAGCAACTGCCGCACATCCTCTCACCAAACAGCTCCACTGCACAACCCAAAAAACTGCCCTTAAACCCTTCTAAAACCGCAGCCCTTAAGTCCCTAAAACTGACACCAAAACAGTCCCTAAATTGCCTTAAAATAGTGACCAAAACACAGCTACAAACAGCAGTGAAACAGCAGCCCAAACAGCGAAACAGCGAAGGAAAACATTGAGTTAGGGAATCAGAAGAGTTGCGGATCATCAACCCCTCCAACGGCCATGTAACGCACTTCCAAAAGCAACGTAAAAGGTTAGACCTGAGGGCACCTTTTTATTTATTATCTTTCATTTATTTTAAAAATATTATCGCATGAGAGTCGTTTGAGGCATGATGTGATTGTTGATGAGCAGATATGTGTTCCCTTTTGTGGTATATAGGGAAAACAACCCGGACGTAAATTCCGTAGCCGAATCCGAATGGACGGTGGTGCGGTTTGTACTCGGGATACAACGCCATGTACCACTTAAGAGACACGTATTTCGTCTCCCTCAAACTTGTGTTTGAGCATGTTGTGTTTCGTAGGTTATTTATTTGTTATTAAATTATGATTTAGCTTAGTTTGTTATTCATTTTCAAAGCATGATTACGTTATTTTAGGCATGATATTTTGTTTAGTTTATGATTATGTTTAAATTTCTATTTGTTCATTTTGGTTTAATGGTTCAATGTGCTCATTGTGTGATATTGTGTGTTTGCCGTTTAAAGACTTACTTTCAAGCATGCAAACTTAGATTAGGAGTTATTTTGATGAATACGAACTAGACATAGGTTCCCATTGAGCATATATGTTGAGTAGATTCGGTTAGTTTATTGCACAAATCATATCATTACAAGTGACATAAGTAAGGGACCATTCCGAACCCAACGGTTTGAGGTCTTCCCTTGCGAGGGGTGAGTGCGGCCTTAAATCTCATTTTCCCGGGTCACACTGTGTGGCGACTCCATGTTATTTCTCCGGTTTAGTTCCCCCGCAGGCTATTCCATACTCCCAACTAGGCCGCGAGCCTAGAACAGCGTCACCGATTTCTATGTCCTAACACCCCCAAACTGATACTGATGTGGGCCTCACCCCAAACTGGTACAGATGTGGGTCTCGCCCCCAGACTGATACAGATGTGGGCCTCGCCCCCAGACTGATACTGATATGGGCCTCACCCCCAGACTGATACTGATGTGGGCCTCGCCCCCAGACTGATACTGATGTGGGCCTCGCCCCCAGACTGATACTGATGTGGGCCTCACCCCAAACTGGCACTGATGTGGGCCTCACCCCCAGACTGATACTGATATGGGCCTCACCCCCAGACTGATACTGATGTGGGCCTCGCCCCCATACTAATATTGATGTGGGCCTCGCCCCCACACTGATACTGATGTGGGCATTGCCCCCAAACTGATACTGATGTGGGCCTCACCCCCAGACTGATACTAACAATGTGATGGTTCATACTGTACTGCCTCCCACGAGATAATCCTGATAGCGAAACATATTTTCGTCCTCAACGGATGCTTCGCGTCGAAACCAGAGAACCTTCAAAGTACTTAATACACTCAGATCTGATCGTCTGAATGAGTGATCATGAACTAGACTCCTAGTGTGTGTGTACCAAGGCTTTCGTCGCAGCTTAATCTTTAAGTAAGCCAACCCGATGATTTTGTCTCGGAGAATCGGATCAATGGGTCTAACCACCCTAGATGTCTGGATCCACTCTTGATTACTTCGTCATACTCAACATGATATGGTTTCTTCTTCTTCTCTTGTCTCTTCTTTACATTTTGAGCTTTCTTGTTCGTTTTTTTTTTTTTTTTGTTTCTTTTTTTTTTTTTGAGTTTTTGTTTTTTTTTTTTTTTTTCTTTTCTTTTTCTTTTCTTTCTTTTTTCTTTCTTTGACACACCTACCCTTTAAGGTAGCATTTCTCCTCATGGTGGTCCTAATACTCGCCCATGGGTAGCTTCACGCTTATCGGTTATAGGCGGTCTATTTTTTTTTCTTTTCTTTTCATTGCAGAGACTTTTTCTTTGTTTCCAACCATATCATATATCGTAGCATAAGTAAACCAGGATGGACATCCAGGCAAACGGTCATTCACTGATCCGTCATCTCTTCAACTAGTCATCTTGCCGACTACTCAGGCTTCTACTGCTAAGATCCCATAATCAAGTGCTCGCGAGTCTAGCAGAGATTAACCACTCAGAATACTGGATGAGAGCACATCTCGCATTTATCGTTTCTAATGTTTCTACCTATAGCAAACAATGTCATCACCGGACTCATGCTTAGCTATTGAGGAAAAGACTCGAACATGTAGGCAAAATCAATGTCATTATTATTAAAAATGCAGGATCAAAATTGAATAAGATCGGGAAAACAAATAGCTCCATAATTTGCAACTCCGTCTTCACCTGTTTTCTTGCTTTCTTCGAACATCAGATTCTCCAACTGCAGTAGTTCTTTTTCCCATTTACTTCCTCTTTTTGCCACCTCCTTCTCGTCATTGTCAGAGAAGGTTCCCAGAAATCCCCCATCTGCTCTATTTCATCTTCACTACTGTTGTTCCATATCCCCATGCGAGAAGTTTGGTGTTATGAGTTTGGAGGACAAGATTGTCGGGTAGGCCGGAGTTGATCATGTGGGTAGGTGGAAGGTTTTCGTGTGTGTTGGGTTGCTCTTTTTCCGGGTCAGGTATTTTATGGGCATCAATGAGGTCTTTGATTTCATGCCTAAGGCGTGTGCATTTTTTCAGTTTCATGACCTCTTTGCTGGTGGAGGTAACAATATAGGTTTTGCTCGAGGTAGCGTGGCACAGGGTTTGGAAGCGGTTTAGGTTCTAAGGGGTTTAGGAGTCCTTGCCTTTTCAGCTCTTCAAACACCTCCGACAAAGGTCTACCAAAATTGGAGAATCATCTGTTTCTGACAGGGGTGACCTCAGAAGGAGTGGGCTTGGTCCTTGAAGGTTCCCCAATGGTCTTTCTATTCTGGTTGCCAAACCTCCTATTATCGGCCATACGGGATACGGTCAAACTGGCCACAACATTGGTCAAAACCTGCAACTGTTCAGTAATCCTAGTGAGACTGGTTTCCAGTTGATCCATACGAGATCCCTTGTTAATTGATTCGTTCATGTTGGCTAGTGGTCTCTTGACGAGTCTTCCCTCTTCCCTAACCTAACGGGTATCTATGATGTCTCTTTTAAGACACAAAGGGTTAACATGATGCGTGTATGCATGAGATGCGTACGATGTATGAGATATATAAGTTGGCCCATTATCATTTTAAAGTATTCAATTATACTTTTGCGCGGTGCAAACTTGTCCCAGTTGAAAGGGCCCAACAGGTTTACATTTTTGCGATAACATGGCTAAACAACTTCAAATGATAAGAGGCCCAAACATAAAATGGCCCATCGGCATTTTAGAAGCTTTTGGCCCAATTGTCAAAGGACATGAACTCATCCCAGTTTAAATGGCCCAACAAGTTCACATCTCTTGACAAAAAGTCCAACTGGATCCAAATGACGATGGTCCCAAACATAAACATAAATAAATAATTTCTACTAGTTCTACGACTAAGGTTCACATGTGGGTTTACGGGAGTGCGGACAAAGGCTATCGCTGACGAAGGATAGCCCACAACTAGGACTCCCCGCTCAAGGTTTCGAGCGACCAAGTGAGTGCACCTTTTTATACCTTAAGGTACGTGCCAACGAGTTATGGTGTATAACTAACTGTCAAATGGATTTCCTATTGTAGGTTCCCCAGATGGAGGGTGGAACGAACTCACTTAAATACCCAAGCCTCTTAGGCTCTTATCGCCTTGGTGACAGGAATAAACAACAAGTCCTCCAAATTAGTCTGTCACAATAAGCTGGGGGTAATGATTATTTAGGTGCCTTCACAACTTTTCCTTATAGAAAGGTAGTGAATGAAGGAAGACACCAAACCATCACCTAGCCTTAATAATGCCTTCGATTAAACCCTTTTCAACCCACTATAGACACGGTTAACTAAAGCACAAATCACAATCACTATAAAACATTATTTTGGGGCCGATTCTTTATCCCCAGTGGAGTCGCCAGACTGTAGGACAAAGAAATTGGCGACGCTGTTCTAGGCTCACGGCTTAGTCGGGAGTACGGAATAGCCAACGGGGGAACTAAACCGAGAAATAACATGGAGTCGCCACCCAGTGTGAACTGGGAAAATGATTTAAGGCCACACTCACCCCTCGCAAGGGAAGACCTCAAACCGTTGGGTTCGGAATGGTCCCTTACTTATGCCACTTGTAATTAACATATTTATGCAATAATTTAACCAAGTCTACGCAAACATATTCCCAAGAGTATTCTAGATCTAGTTCGCATTCATAAAAATAACTCATATATCTAAGTTTGCATGCCTTAAAAGTAAGTCATCATAACGGCAACACACGATAACACACAATAATCTCATGAGCATATTGAATTATCAAACACGAAAAATAAATAACAACCTAAACATAAATGTAAATTAAATTCCTAATGCAAAGAAAATAACTAAATCATGCATAAAGAAATAACATACTAACGACTAAATCATGCTTAAAAATAAATAACGTACTAACGATTAAATCATGCTCAAACACAAGGTTGGATGAAATGAAATATGTGTGTCTCTCGAGTGGTACGTGGCATTGTATCCCGAGTGCAAACCGCTAATACCGTCCATTTGGATTCGGCTACGAAATTTATGTCGGGGTTTCCATCCGATATACCGCCAAGAGATGACACATATCATTCATCCGAAAGTCATATCATACACCAATCAACAATACTTATGCGAAGTAAAATAAGATAATAAATAAAAATAAAAAGAGAATAAATAAAAGGGGTGCCCTCAGGTCTAACCTCTTAAGTCGTCTCTCGGAAGTGCGTTACAGGTCCGTCGGAAGGGTTGATGCTCCGCAACTCCTCTGGTTCATTGGTTCAACATTTCCCTTCGCTGTTTCGCTGTTTAGGCTGCTGTTTTACTCTGTTTTACGGCTATTTCTGGTCACGGTTTTGGCTTACGGTTTGCGGGTTTACTGGACAGTGCAGTTTCAGTATTTTGGGCAGTGTATTTTCTGTGTTTTGGGCAGTTTTGTAGGTGCAGTTTGTGGCAATTTCAGGGTGCAGTTCAAGGGTGTTTTGCGGCAGTTTCTGGATGTGGTTTAGGACAGTTTCGTGAGGTGAATATGGTGTGAAGTAGGGGCAGATTTGTTGCTGTTTTGGCGTGAAGATGAGGTGGTAGTTCAAGGGTGTTTTGTGGCAGTTTCTGGATGTGGTTTAGGGCAGTTTCGTGAGGTGAATATGGTTTGAAGTAGGGGCAGATTTGTTGCTGTTTTGGCGTGAAGATGAGGTGGTTTGTGAAGGGATAAGGGCGTGAATTTGAGTGGTCTGTTGAAGGAGTCATTGGATGCGTGCGTGACTGAGTGTGGGGCTTTAGCGTGAGTGTATGGTGAGAGAGAGGGCTGCTGAAGGAGGGTAATGGCGTAACTGGGGCTGTTGCGTGAAGGGTAGTCTATTTGGTCGATGTGGGATTACTTTTGGTGAGTGAGTGGGTAGTGCTGTGGCGAGATAATGGGCTATTGAAGGGTGCTAGTGGGGTCGTGAGGTGTCTTTAGTTTAGGGTTTTGTGAGTGGGGTTTTTTTTTTGTGCGTGAGGCTTTTTGTGGGCGAGAGACTGCTTGGATTAAGGGCTGTGTTGTGGAGGTGTTTTGGCGTGATGAAGGGGGAAGTGAATGAGAGGTATTTAGGCGTGATGAAGGGGACGTGAATGAGGGCTATTTAGTGAAGGTTTGTGTGCGCGGCAGTGGGAGAGGGTTTTAGGCGTGAATGAACTAGGTTATTTCTTTGTGTTTTCGTGAGAATGAGCCAGGGGTTTCAAGGTTGGGTTTAGGCTTCTTTTTATAGGTTGGGGTTTACCTTGTATAGGTAGGGAAATAATATTGTAATTATGGGGGGAATATTTAATTTGTGTATCATAAGGAAATGATATCTTTAATTAGGGAGGTAATTTGTTTTTGTTAGGAAGATGATTATTGGGATTTGATTTGATTTCATTTAGTTTAGGCATGTGATTTAATTTAATTAGGATTGTGATCTAAATGTTTTAAATATTATTGGATGTGTGATTTAATGGGCTTGGGCTAGGTGGGCGTGTGGCTTTGGTTTTGGGCTAGGGATGTGTTTTAAAACATAGGTCCAACAAGCGAACCCGAAGCTAAACAAGCGAATTAAATCCAATAAGATGTCAATTCCTGACTCTCTTCCCTTCCGACGTCCGTTTCCCGCGACTTCCACAATTTAAAGAGGTAGTGTCTCCATGTGAGACTCATCATCGGGACTTACATGCAAAAATGCAGTGCCTACAAGGACACCTCCAACACTGTAGGTGCCACTAAGGATAGTAATGCAAATACTCCCCAAGAAGAACAAGTGCCACATATCCCAGTGAAAGTACCTTTTCCCCAAGCATTTAGGCCCACAACGAGAGCTCCAGACCCTAATGGTGAAATCCTTGAACATTTAAAGCAAGTAAATATTAACCTTCCTTTGTTACATGTGATCAAATAGGTTCCTATATATGCGAAGGTTTTCAAGGATCTGTGCACCATGAAGAGAAAGCATCATGTGAAGAAGATTGCATTCTTAACAGAGCAAGCAAGTGCAATGATTGACCAGAGGGCCCCATCAAAATACAAAGATCTGGGATGCCCCACTATTGCTTGCCACATTGGCACATATGAGTTTGGTCAAGCTTTATTAGATTTAGGTGCTAGTGTTAATCTCATGCCATATTCTATCTATATGCAGCTAGGAATTGAAGAGATTAAACCTACATCTGTGGTTTTACAGTTAGCTGACCGCTCTCTCAGAAAACCGCGAGGAGTAGTCGAGGATGTTTTACTTCAAATCAATAACTTCTACTAACCTGTTGATTTTCTAATTTTAGATACTCAATCTGTGGTTTTGTTGGGGTTTTAAGGGGGAATATCGGTAACGCGCGAATCGCGGAAAATCAAAATTTTCCGATTTCAAAAATTTTTCTCGGATCAATCAAATAAACTTATTTATTTAATAATCCAATTATCAAATTCTGAAAAATTACACAAGAGATCAATTTCTTGGTAATTACCGAATTGCCTCAAAACTTTGTAAATTGATCATTTTAGTCCAAAAGTTGTCAAATACAATTTTGGATGATTCTAAATCATTTCTAAAATGTTTTTCAAACACATCTAATGCATCAAAATCAGATTTCACACAAATCCCCAATTTTTGAGCAATTGCCTTGAGCACCCCAAAATTTCCAATTAATTGCAATTTGGTCCCTTTTGTTCAAAACATGCCAAGATCAAATCCAATTAACCTAAAATTTTACATGCATCATATTAATACCATAATACATCACATATAAGAAAGCCCCAAATTTGGGGAGGGTTATGAACCCTAATTTTTCAATTTCATCAATTTGAGCAATTTTACCAAATCTTTAAAATCCAACACTTTAACTCCTTCAATACTTCACCAATTTAGCCTCACCACTTTGAAACAACTCTAGAACAATTCTAGGTCACCAAGGAGTGGCTTACCAACTCTAGAATGGCAACTTGATTTTCTAAAAATCAAAAGTGAAGCTTTGAAACCATTTCAAGCTTACTTACATGCATCAATCTTTCATTCAAGATCACAACCATAAAAACACAAACTATAAGAGTAGAGATAACATTACGGGTGAGCAAAATTGGTTTCGGTTCCGGTTCCGCATGGAACCGGAACCTACCCGGAAAAATCGGTTCCTAACTAAGTGGAACCGGAACCTACCCAATTAAATAGGGTACCCTGTTATTCGGTTCCAATTCGGTTTCGGTCCGGTTTCAAATTACCCTATTAATATAACATTGTCATTTAATAGCAAGTAAGCGATTAAAGAAGTTTTGTAGCATAACTCAATTTATATTATGAAATAAGAAACTTGTAGTTTCATGCATCATCTTCACTCGTTTTTAACCTGCTTCACTGTTTTGATTGTTGATTTCTGCACTGTCTTGTGAATTTAGGAAACAGAAGATTCTTTTGAATTTATTTCAATCTTGTAGCTAGTGGCTGTGTTGAATTTGACATTTTTTATGATTCTTACTAATGGAACTTGAAGCTCTAGGAGCATTGAAGCTCTAGGAGCATTGAAGCTCTATGAATTGGTGAGGGGAAAATACTCATAGTGCTATGCTTTTATTATAATTACAACAATTACAACAAATTAACATTGAAATATCTTTTCTTGAAAGCATTATATCAGTGAGAGAACCTTTATTGGCTCTAATAAAAATTTCCTTCTGCATTAATTGAAATAACTATATTTCAGTCTTCATTATCGTACTAGTACATTAGAACAACAATGTGAATAGTGTCTAGGAGCATCGCATGCAAAACTATTATACTGATCACATATTATATTAATCGAAAATTTGGCCATCTAATAAATATTTAAGCAAAAGGAAAACAGAGCAAGAGAACACAAACAAGTTTTTATTCTGTTCTAGTTTCCAATAGTAATCTAGAACATATGTATGTATACAGATTACAGACACACTTGAACAAATCCTGAGAACTGATCTTCAGTTTTCACGGCAATTAAAGTGTTGATTATTAAATTCATTATACATGTGTTTTTTCTCTAAATGAAAATTTAACCCTAGTTGTAGCTAATTTTTCTAAGTAATATTTGTGGAAAATTTAAAGACACCCATGTACAGAAGATCTTAAGGAGTGGCAAAACTGTAACCATATTTTCAAAATCGGGTATCTGATCTGGTTCTCAAATGCGGTTCCGGTTCTGGTTCTATGGTCTGGTTCCGGTTCCGATTATTTTGGAACAGGAACCAGACCAGTTACAACCGGTTCCTTATATTTGGAATCGGAACAGGACCGATTACAATCGGTTCCGGTTCCAAACCCAGATTTCTGGTCCGTTTCTAATCGGTTCCGGGTAGATCCGGAACCGATGCTCACCCCTAGATAACATCGAAGCATCACAAAATGAAGCTAAGCATGTTAGAAACATATTTCATGTTGAAGACTTTGAAGAAAAACTTACAAAAATATGATTTTTCCAAGCTTTCTTCTTTAGGCCTTCAAGCTTTTCTCTCATCTTCTTTTATGTTTTATTTGGTATCTAATGAACTTGTTAAACCCTAAAAATGAAACAAAACAATATATACCTCACAAAAATAGCCTTGGCCGAAAATTAGAAGCAAAAATAAATAAAAATATCTAGATATTTTTACTTTGTTTCATTTAAAGCTTTAATCAACTTGCATTTGCTTTTTATCATTACCTTTTAATGATTCCAAACAAGTCAACAATGGCAACTAAAGCATTTCCAAAAATATCACAAACTTAGGATATTTATATTTTTAATTAATTTAATTATTTAACAATTAAATAATTAAATAATTATTTAAATACAAAATTTTTAAATATATGTATAATATTACTTTAAATATCCAAATACATATATATTTATGATATATGTCAAATATCACAATTTGACATTTAATTAATGTGTATTTAACAAAATCTATAATTAAGTACAATTACACATAATTAAGAAATGACTATTAGGTCCATTCGCAATGTATTTTTCGTTTAACCTTTAAACGACTTATAAATAGTCAGTATTATTCATAAATGTTGCCCTAGTGCTCTACGAGTATATTTCATTAGTGAGACTCTCTAGATTCAGATATATCCGTCACAAAATCCAATTTCGTGTCCATAATTTACCCACCCATAAATTATGACGACCACGGATAAACTAGCTGAATTATACAGGTTGAGGTCATTGCATAAGTATAATCCCTCCGTCATAGGTATCCGGATAATCCCAGAGATATAGATATAAACGTCAAATCTCTATAGGTATTATCTCATCGACGTATCTATTAGCAATCTATAAATAACATTCGGAACTGATTTCCGAAGTATACTATGGCCATAGATTTAACTGATTGCTAATCACATATGGACTACCTATGCTATGTACACAGAACTGACGGATCCTATCTTGACACACAAAGGATATCCTTAGGATCGGTCCACACCCAACAAACAGGCGAAGGTCTGATCTAAATAGATCGGTGACGTGACTGCCATTTAAGTGTGGAGGATGTCTCATACATCCACAGTGGTATCTCAAGTCGAAGGACCACTATGCTACTCAACCCGAGAAGATTCTTATTGACGTTGGTATACCATCCATTAAGAATCTTCGGTGAGTCGTTCAGTTTTTATCCATTATAAACACTTACACGTCTATACGAGTCTCCATAGACTCATGGTTCATTGGGATAAACCATCGGACCAAGTCTCGATATACGACATGTACTGGTCTCAACGGATTTGACTAACCGACATGTGTTAGTAAATCTTGACCAGGAACTATATTTGATAATATACATTTAGCAGTGACACTTCCCAATGTCAATTACAAACTACCTTTGTAACTGTGTACTGCATTATATATTATCGGGCCTTTGTCTAATATATACATATCACTAAACAACATTTAGTTTCAATCTAATCGTAATCAGATCAAATATGTATATAAAAACAAGAGGTGCAACCATAAATAAGTAATAGTATGGAAAAAGGGGATGTTCGTATTCATGAATCAACATAAATACGGTCCGGATTGGCGCTCTGAGCACTAACCCCAATAATTTCTCCCACTTGCTCTTATGCCAATCCACGATATCATATACATATCTCAATGTGTATCGTATACACATGGCCCTCAAAAGCTCACCCAGTACTCAAGAGGTAGGCAACAAGAAGTAGGTCCGCTATGACATATTGAGTTTGTCAAACAAACTCCATCGTTCTCATAGCCATCATCATTCATATTTTGTTGAATCTAAATTATACGTTATTATGACTCTGATGCTACATCAGTATTGTTCTACAGCTACTGAGTTGTCCAAGTATTTAATGATCAAATCCAAAATACTATGCGGACAACCACAAGCACAACACCAATATAAAACTTCTAATTTATAAGGTCACTATGCAACTTCATAAGTCAATACTTCATAAGTTGCATCTAATTCCACTGAATAGTAGAATCCTTTGTGACACTCCCACTGCATCTTTTGTGACTCTTTATGACGTAGACTGTCTAACGTCATAATTAGTCTCAAAACTATATGACCCTAATGGTTGCAGACTGTATTCTCCATGAATTAGAAACTCATTCTTATATCTCAAAGATCACAAAGAACGTATTTCAAGATCCATCATATGGTCTATAGGATATCAAATAACTCGTAACAATTACGATTAAATCGATATCTTTAATCGCACATAGAAATTCATTATGTCATCATCAAATGATACATAATATTTATTAGACATTCTAATCAATATTTCTTTCGAAAAAGGAATCATCATTTACGAAAGATGAATACTATATACAAGACACATATTAATTGTCAAACAGTTATACTAACTGTCATACAGATAGTATTGTTGTGTCTTTTATTAGATCATATCTAATGCACGACTAATATGAGTATCTCACAAGTCTCTTAGTTTTATATCTTATATAAAACTTTATATCAAATATAACAGAGACTACTCCACTTTCTTTCACGGAGTAAAGAAGACTTAGGTAAACCTTTTACCTTACAAACATCTCATTATTACTATAATAATGATAATGTTGTTAGGATATATAACACTAGAAAGTAATTTGTACGCCCCCACTAACCCTTCAATCACATATGTATTCTTTATACTTTGACAAGATCAGACAATCTGACTGATGTCAAAAATAGAGAACATGGATTTCCGGAAGACTTATCCGAGTCTACAATAGGCTCTATAAGCTAGCACTAAACTAACTGCACTCAGCAGTAACACAAACTCTAGGGCCATTCCAGAACGAACTCTTCAAATGAAGAAATCACAACCTGATATCTTATCTGAATAAGTCATTCAAAAAATGCCACTTTGCATTCTTTAGCTAAAATGTACAGTTTAATATCAACATTAACCAATATATCTTTAATTGTTCAATTAGTGTGACTAGAGACAAGTTTCCTCAGAATCTATAATATATTACTGAGTATGACTTTTCTCATTATCATACTATAAAGGTCAAACCTTTAATAAGCTCACACTGCTTTCGCTGCGCAAACAATTAGCACACATCCTGAACTAATTCATAATGAAAGCGTAATCAAGTTCAAAACTTGATCGTAGTAGCTATGAACAATCTTAGATCTATGGTTCAATGGTGAACTTCCAGAATCGATATCAAATATCGCTTTCATTATAAGTTCTAGGATAATTTTCTTCGGTAAGAAAACAATAGAATCATTAAGTATCAAATACTTGTAAATGATTCTGATATCCTATTAAATTTATATAGAAGATGTATAAGGGTTGTTTCATCTTATTAATTACGCAGTTCCATTTATAATTTATCATTCTCACATTTGACTTCAATAAGTCAAGTCTTTTCTACAATTGTTAACATCTGATGTTACACACCAAGTAATAAAACGATTTTATTACTTAGGATCGTAGGAAATATATTCTATCAAATAGAATACAATATTCTATTAAACAGAATAAACGATAAACTTTTACTTATACCTCCGAGGTGTAAGTAATTTCCATTATATAACTATTATATAAAGAAAGATTCAAATCTCAAAATTTTCAAGATTCGGATTTTCTACCTATACATATCATATATGTAACTGTAGAAATTAATGGAACCTAAATTAAAAAAATGAACTAGTGTTACTGGACATATCCCCAAGAGTATTGAAACTAATTCGGTAACATTCAATATCAACGAATCAAATCATATAAGATTCGGCTGCCCCAATACTCAATCCATCAGGATGGAATCGTGGAAGAATAATATTGAATAAGAATCATATTCACTGAATAACCTTAGAACTAATTGCTTTAAATTCATATGTTTGATCGTATCAAAGATCTTTGAACAGTTCAAAGATATGTAATGAATTTTGAGGATAGTTCTCTAAAAACTTTCAGATTGAATATATTTGAACAAGTCAAAAATGTTCAATCTACATTTCATCAGAACAGATTAAAAGTTCTTGATCATTTCAAGACGTTCAATATGTGTTCTTTTCAGAAACACGTAACTAAGTTATGACAATTCATAAACTAAGTTACGAAGTAAAGAAAACTACCTTAAGCAATTACAATTTATTAAACTACATACATCCAATGTACAGTTAAATAAATCTGGTGGTCCAATGACAATCATTTGTTAAATGAGATCTTAATCACCTTCCCGAATACAATATTCATTAAATGGATAAGGATATGTGGTGTGATCTCATATCAAACCATCCTTTACCATGCGGAATAAGCATCCAATGCATAAGTGATAAAATCTCATAAAGCACCGTTCTAAATTATTTACTTTACCGAATAATTTTTCTTAATGTTTATCTCTACGTTAATGACTACTAGTTGTATTTAAAATATATAACAACTGTTTATTAAGAACAAGTAACTATCCATTGTTGCAAGTTCCGATATCAAATATCAAAACAATCGTTAACTAATATTTTAAATAACTAGACGGGAGATCTAGTATCCAATACCTATAGTTGTTGTATTGTGAAAATCGATATTTTCTATACACATACTATATCCTTTCTTTAGCTTTACTATTTGCATTCAACTATTCACAACAGTTGCAAATAACTTATTAGCAAATTATGTCAGACACATTGCCTCTAAAGGTAATTAAAGCTAAGAAATGTCATTACTAGATAAACAAATACCTAATGAGGCTTTCTTAATACCAGTCAAGAATCTCGAGACATGAACTAATTCAAGTCAATTCTTACTGCATACCAAACTATTCTCTCTAAAGTATTATATCTTAAAAGGGATATCTATCTAGATTATCTATCATGAATTAGAAACTAAGTCATTAACCATCTTGATTTTTGAAGAAAATCGGAACAACAGTTTCCGATGGTTTAGACCAATCTAATAATATCCTAGTCTAGTAGTATCTAGAACCTATTCTAGAATTAACTGCAACCAAGAGTCAAGTCAGTTAACATATCAAAATATGTATACAGTGAATTAAAAGTTTAATTCTATCTAATATAGATTAAGCAAAACAAACAAGCGGCTATTTCCATAATAATACACACTGCCTAAGTTAAGGAATTTTTAAACTTAGCAGTGCCTCCCACTATTTTACGTAATACCGTAATCCCCAACGGAAAAACGAGAATTCAATAATTAAATCGAATTCCATAATGGGAAGAGGACCCCATGAATATATTTCGACTCACAGCAGAGGCACGGTCTCGCCTACGTATATTCACAGGTAGACAACTCATTGTCAATCACTCACTAGTGACTCCTGGGTTTCCGGTCCTGGTCGTTTCTCGTTGTCGCTGCTAAGGCAGGCCCACAAGGAGACGTACCAAGGTTAAACTGGTCAATGATAAACTCAATTTACTTGCGTAACCCTGACAGCTAGGCCACGTTCAGGATTCCGCTTTCGCTTGAATTTATCTAGTATCTAATATACATCCGGCATAAATAAATCTCTATCGGCTACACCCTCACAGCAGAGGCACGGTCTTGGATGTAGTGACGAAAAAATATTTATAAACCGTATTGACAAGGCGAACCAAGAAATAAGTATTCCAAATACCAGTTACTTTATAACTTTAATAAGCGGGGATATTCCATAAAAGATTCTTTTAATTTATTTAATCAAATTAAATAAATATATGCATGCAACAAGTAAAGAAAAGAACAAACATTAGATTTTTAAAAGGGCTAATCATATCGGGGTGTCCAGAATCAGACTCGCTCTGATACCATTTTGTTGGGGTTTAAGGGAGAATATCGGTAACACATCGGAATCGCGGAAAATCAAAATTTTCCGATTTCAAAACTTTTTCTCGATCAATCAAATAAACTTTTTATTTAATTATCCAATTATCAAATTCTGAAAAATTACACAAGAGATCAATTTCTTGGTAATTATCGAATTGCCCCAAAACTTGTAAATTGATCATTTTAGTCCAAAAGTTGTCAAATACAATTTTGGATGATTCTAAATCATTTCTAAAATGTTTTTCAACACATCTAATGCATCAAAATCAGATTTCACACAAATCCCCAATTTTTGAGCAATTGCCTTGAGCACCCCAAAATTTCCAATTAATTGCAATTTGGTCCCTTTTGTTCAAAACATGCCAAGATCAAATCCAATTAACCTAAAATTTTACATGCATCATATTAATACCATAATACATCACATATATGAAATTCCCCAAATTTGGAGAGGGTTATGAACCCTAATTTTTCAATTTCATCAATTTGAGCAATGTTACCAAATCTTTAAAATCCAACACTTTAATCCATTCAATACTTCACCAATATAGCCTCACCACTTTGAAAAAACTCTAGAACAATTCTAGATCACCAAGGAGTGGCTTACCAGCTCTAGAATGGCAACTTGATTTTCTAAAAATCAAAAGTAAAGCTTTGAAACCATTTCAAGCTTACTTACATGCATCAATCTTTCATTCAAGATCACAACCATAAAAACAAAAACTATAAGAGTAGAGATAACATCAAAGCATCACAAAATGAAGCTAAGCATGTTAGAAACATATTTCATATTGAAGACTTTGAAGAAAAACTTACAAAAATATGATTTTTCCAAGCTTTCTTCTTTAGGCCTTCAAGCTTTTCTCTCATCTTCTTTTATGTCTTATTTGGTATCTAATGAACTTGTTAAACCCTAAAAATGAAACACAAAACAATATATACTTCACAAAAATAGCCCTTGGCCGAAATTGGAAGCAAAATAAATAAAAATATCTAGATATTTTACTTTGTTTCATTTAAAGCTTTAATCAACTTGCATTTTCTTTTTATCATTACACTTTAATGATTCCGAACAAGTCAACAATGGCAACTAAAGCATTTCCAAAAATATCACAAACTTAGGATATTTATATTTTTAATTAATTTAATTATTTAACAATTAAATAATTAAATAATTATTTAAATACAAATATTTTAAATATATGTATAATATTTACTTTAAATATCCAATACATATATATATATATATATATATATATAGATATATAATAGTATGATTCAAATATCACAATTTGACATTTAATTAATGTGTATTTAACAAAATCTATCATTAAGTACAAGTACACAATAATTAAGAAATGACTATTAGGTCCATTCGCATGTATTTTTCGTTTAACCTTTAAACGACTTATAAATAATCAGTATTATTCATAAATGTTGCCCTAGTGCTCTATGAGTATATTTCATTAGTGAGACTCTCTAGATTCAGATATATCCGTCACAAAATCCAATTTCGTGTCCATAATTTACCCACCCATAAATTATGACGACCACAGATAAACTAGCTGAATCATACAGGTCGAGGTCATTGCATACGTATAATCCCTCCGTCTTAGGTATCCGGATAATCCCAGAGATATAGATGTAAACGTCAAATCTCTATAGGTAATATCCCGTCGACGTATCTATTAGCAATCTATAAATAACATTCGGAACTGATTTCTGAAGTATACTATGGCCATAGATTTAACTGATTGCTAATCACATATGGACTACCTATGCTCTGTACACAGAACTGACGGATCCTATCTTGACACACAGAGGATATCCTGAGGATCGGTCCATACCCAACGAACAGGCGGAGGTCTGATCTAAATAGATCGGTGACGTGACTGCCATTTAAGTGTAGAGGATGTCTCATACATCCACAGTGGTATCTCAAGTCGAAGGACCACTATGCTACTCAACCCGAGAAGATTCTTATTGACGGTTGTGTACCATCCATTAAGAATCTTCGGTGAGTCATTCAGTTTTTATCCATTATAAACACCTACACGTCTATACGAGTCTCCATAGACTCATGGTTCATTGGGATAAACCATCGACCAAGTCTCGATATACGACATGTACTGGTCTCAACGGATTTGACTAACCGACCCGTGTTTAGTAAATCTTGACCAGGAACTATATTTGATAATATACATTTAGCAGTGACACTTCCCAATGTCAATTACAACTACCTTTGTAACTGTGTACTGCATTATATATTATCGGGCCTTTGTCTAATAAATACATATCACTAAACAACATTTAGTTTCAATTTAATCGTAATCAGATCGAATACGTATATAAAAACAAGAGGTGCAACCATAAATAAGTAATATTATGGAAAAATGGGATGTTCGTATTCATGAATCAACATAAATATGGTCCGGATTGGCGCTCTGAGCACCAACCCCAATAGTTAACACTGATCAAAAAATGCCTCTTATCTTAGATAGACTTTTTCTTGCTACAACTAATGCCCTAATCAACAACATGAACAGTCTCATGAAGCTATCATTTGGAAATATGACACTGGAGGTGAATATTTTTCATGTTGAGAAAAAACCACGAGATGATGATTAATGCCATTACACATACCTGATAGACACAGTCTTATCAAAAACAGTGTCTGCAAAACATGCATCTAATCCTCCAGAGCTGGACCTGATCCCAAAGAACTGTAAAAAGAGGAAAATGAGAGTTAGTGCTCATTTGAAGATAATCCATGTGGATGTTGATTTTTATCCAAGGTCCACAATCAAGAACTTGTTGTATGAGGCACTAGTAATCCTGCAAACAAAGGTAAATAAGCTAGGAGGTTACTGCCCACCGGTGTGGTGGGTGCCGTAGGCACTCCGATGCTCAAGTCATTGAGGAGTGTGAGCAGAAAATATGGAAGAGCAAGGCTGGATGTTACCTTAATCTTCGTTTGACTGCCTTGAGTGCGGTGGGTTGGTGTTTCGAGGGTGTAAGGATTTTTTAGCTCAAACGATAATGTCTAAGCTCCAGAAGAAAAAACCCTCATATTACTGTGGATTCTCTTTCCCTTTTATGAGCTCTTTGAGAAGAAGTGTGCTCATTCATTCTTTTGTCCGTTGGATGCCAAAAAATGGCCAATTTATTGGGGGGGAGTTATTGGTTCAAGCGTTTTTCGGGTTTGGTAACTGATGAGTCTTTTAGGCCATTTTGGTTAAGTCTTTTATTGGGTAAGGGATTGTGAGATCTCCTGGTCTAATATCAGTCTACAAATTGGGCTTCTTCGAAGGTTCTGGGCTTTTAACAAGTGGTGTTTGGCCTTGTGGTTGGTTCCAAAGTGAAGTGATGATTTTACCATTTGGCCCAAATTTGGCCCTACAATCTCTGGGAAGTTAAAAATGAGGTGGAGCCAATTTTTCCTTACATACAGCCTAAAATCTCAGCCATCAGTAGACCCTGGGGGATCTATGGATAAACTGCAACAGTCCGATAAATATTCTTTTTCATGCCTTAATCACCAGTGTCTACCACAGAAGAAAGAACATGGGACTACTTGGTCCGCTACAAGGAAGCCACCATGACAACTTGGGTGATTGTGTCTGGCTGATGACGTTAAACTTAGCGCTAGCGGGGAGGCAACCCTTGCATCTGTATTTTTTATTTTTTATTTTTTATTTTATTTACTTTAGTTTTATTTTATTGTGTTCTAATTGCCTGTTTATTATTTGTATGAGTATTTATGCAGGTGTTAGCGTAACCTACACAGCTCATACAATCAAAGTCTCACCAGCAGGAGCCTGATCAACTCCATGCGCGATAATGTTGTTCCTTAATCCTTTTCTTTATATCTATCTTACATTGAGGACAATGCAAGTTTTAAGTGTGGGGGTGTATGCATGTAGTTATAAAAAAAATTTGTTTTCTTTGTTTTTAGTCCTTAATAGTAAATCATAAGTCCAATGATGATAATTGTTTGTCTTAGGATGAAATGTTTGAAAAAAAATTTCTTTAATGTACTTTTATCTGATACCTTGAGTAGTTGATCTAGTTTAGACTCGTAAGCACTTACTATAGGTTTTTAGTAGTAAGAATCTAGGTAGTTGGCAAAGTGACTAGTTGAAGAAATTACATGTCGATGAATAATCGTTTGCTTAAATGTCTATCATGATTTGCTAGTGTTATGATGTATGGTATAAATAAAAAGAGAAAGTTTTGAAAGAAAGAAAAACAAAAGAAAAAGAAGAATTAAACCACCTATAACCGATAGCGTAACCGTTTCCCTGCCTCACGTTAATTGCCGCAAATACACCTCTCTGCAAGCCCAAAACAGTCCCAAAACCTGCCAGTAAATTGCCACAAGCGACCCTTACTGACCAAGCCCCTAAATCACCGAAAAAGCCCTCACCGTACTTACAAAAACTGCACTCAATACCGCAAAACTGACCAGAAAATTACCCTCAATATTACCGAAAATTCTAGCCCAAAAATTGCCTGGAAAACCCGCGAACTGCACCCACAAAATCTGCCTAAATACCGCGAAACAGCAAGCCTAATACCGCGACCAGAAACACCATGAAACGGAGTGAAAACAGCGACCCAAACAGCAAAATAGCGAGGAAAAACGCCAAACCAGTGAACCGGAGGAGTTGTGGAGCATCAACCCTTCCGACGGCCGTGTAACGCGCTTTCGAGAGACGACAAAATAGGTTAGACCTGAGGGCACCCATTTTATTTATTATCCTTTATTTTTAGTTATTCCATCACTTTATCTCGCATGAATATTGTGAATTAGTGTATGATGTGATTCCGGGTGAATGGAATATGTGTTCCCTCTTGTGGTATATTGGATGGAAACCCGGACATAAATTCCGTAGCCGAATCCGAATGGACGGTATTATAGTTTGCACTCGGGATACAATGCCTCGTACCATTTGAGAGATTCACATATTTTATTTCATCCAAACTTGTATTTAAGCATGATTAGGCCGTTAGGAGGTTATTTTTATTTTCAGTATGATTTAGTTTTAGTACGTTATTTTTTTATGCATGATTTAGTCATTTACCTTTCGCAATAGGAATTTAATTTACATTATGTTTAGATCGTTATTTATTCAACATGTTTATTGTGTGATATTATATGTTTGTCGTTATGGGAATTTACTTTTAAATCATACAAACTTAGATTTAGGCCTTATAAGAATTTAGATTACTTTTTGCAAATGTATGCTGAGTAGACTTGTTTAAAATTGCACAAATCCATTCATTACAAATGAGATAAGTAAGGGACCATTCCGAACCCAACGGTTTGAGGTCTTCCCTTGCGCGGGGTGAGTGCGGCCTTAAATCATTTCCCGGTTCACACCGGGTGGCGACTCATTTATTCTCCGGTTTAGTCCCCCGCGGGCTACTCCGTACTCCCTACCGGCCGCGAGCCCGGAACAGCATGCGTCACCGGTTTCTGTGTCCTACAGTCTGGCGAATCCACTGAGGATAGAGAATTGGCCCCGAAATAATATCTTGTAATGTTTATGATTTGTGTTTTAATTAACCATGTCTATTGTGGGTTTAAGGAGTCTAATCAAAGGAATTATTAAGGCTAGGTGATGATTTGATGTCTTCCTTCACTCACTACCTTTCTATAAGGAAAAGCTATTAAGGCACCTAGATAATCATTATCGTATCTCACTGTGACAAACTAATTTGGAGGATTTGTTGTTTATTCCTGTCACCAAGGCGATAAGAGCCTAAGAGGCTTGGCTATTTAAGAGAGCTTGCTCCACCCTCCCTCTGGGGAATCTACAACGGGAAATTCATTTGACAGTCAGTCACACACCATAACTCGTTGGCACGTACCTTAGTGTATAAAAAAGGTGCGCTCACTTGGTCGTTTGAACCCTTGAGTGGGGAGTCCTAGTTGTGTGCAATCCTTCGTCAGCGAGAGCCTTTGTCTATACTCCTATAAACCCACTTGTGAACCATAGTCATATATCCTATAGAAGTTTCCCCTTTATGATTTTGATAACCACATGCATATTATATCTCATACATCGCACGCATCTCATGCACCTCATGCACCTCATGCATACATGCATCATGCTAACTCTTGTTTCTAAAAGCCATCATAGATATCTGTTGGGTTAGAGAAAAAAGAAGACTTGTCAAGAAGGGTTTAGCAAACATGGATATTGGGAAAAGAAGCCGAGAAACAGAAGACCATTGGGGGGCCTTCAAAAAAAAAGAGAAAGAGAAAAAAAATGTTTGTTCTTAGTCCTCAATAGTTAGACATAAGTTCGATGATGAAATCGTTTGCTTTAGGATGAAATCTTAGAAACGATAAACTCTTGATGTGCTTTTATCTGATGCTTTGAATAGTTGATCTATGCTAGACTCGTAAGCACTTAATTATAGGGTTTTAACAGTGAAAACCCGAGTGGTCGACAATATGACTAGTTGCAAAAAATTGTAGGTCGGTGAATGACCGTTTGCTTAGATGTCTATTCTGACTTGCCTGTGTTATGATGTGTGGTATGGTTGAAAATAAAAGAAAAAGTCTCTAAAGAAAAGAAATAAACCACTTATAACCGATAAGCGTGAAGCTACCCATGAGCGAGTATTAGGACCGCCATGAGGAGAAATGCTACCTTAAAGGGTAGGTGTGTTGAAAAAAAATGAAGTTCAAAATGAAAAGAAAAAAGGAGAGACAAATGAAAAGAAAAAAATAAAATCATACCACATTGAGCACAGAAAAGCAATTGCATAACATAATTGAGATATCTACGTTGGTTTGACCCATCGATCCCGATTTTTGAAATGAAATCATCGAATTGGCTTACTTAAGGATTAAGCTACGAAAGAGCCTCGGCACACATGCCCTTTGAGTCTGGTTCAGATCATTTATTCAAAAACTCAGATTTGAGTTGCATTGAGTGTTTTGAAGGTTCTCTGGTTTCATTACTGAGCATTCCTTGAGGCCAATGATATGTATAACTATTGAGACTAGTTCATGGCTTATAATATAGCATGTTGATATGGAATGCCCACCATATGGTTCATTTTGACCAAGTGCAAACAATGAAGAGCAGAAAGTTAAATCAAGTCTGGAGGCGACCAGTGTACCACCTTGCGAATCAGGGATACAACGAGTCATGAGACCAAAGGAAACTGGGCAATCGCCAGAAAAGAACCAGTAAAAGGAAACTGTAAGCAGGCCCAGGGGGAGACAAAAGACAGTTATAGGCAAAAGACACCGGGTGAACTGGCAGAAGACTTAACCCAACAGAATAGGAAATTCACTCGTGCATGCATGCATACACGTAACGCACTTGCATCCTTTTTGTGTTTTGTTTTGTATTCACAGGTTTCAATGAATGAAAAAGAGAAAACGGAAAATACAAAGCCAACCAGGAGCAGCAATACTGCATCAGCAGTTTCGGGAATGAATCCCAGGGTCGAGGCCCACATCAGCAGAGTTTTGGAATGAATCCATGAATGAATCCGGGAATGAATCCTAGGGTCAAGGCCCACATCAGCAGAGTTTTGGAATGAATCCAGGAATGAATCCCAGGGCCGAAGCCCACATCGTCAGAGTTTTGGAATGAATCCGGGAATGAATCCCAGGGCCGAGGCCCATATCAGTCAGAGCTTTTGAATGAATCCGAGAATGAATCCCAAGGCCGAGGCCCACACTATCATCAGTTTCGGGAAAGAATCCCAAGGGGTGAAGCCCGTATTATCAGAAGTTTTCAGGAATGAATGCCAGAGGGCGAAGCCCGCATCATCAGTTTCGGAGATGAGTCCCAGGTCGAGGCCTACACTATCATCAGTTTCGGGAATGAATCCCAGGGTCGAGGCCCACATTGATCACGGTTCAGGAATGGACCACCTCACAGCACAGTTCGGAAATGAACCATCAGCATCAGTCTTTCCAGGTATGGCACTCTGGGGGCGAGGCCCACATCATCATCAGTATCAGTCTTGCCGGGTATGGCACTCTGGGGGCGAGGCCCACATCTTTATCAGAATCAGTCTTGCCGGGTATGGCACTCTGAGGGCGAGGCCCACATCTTTATCGGAATCAGTCTTTCCAGGTATGGCACTTTGAGGGCGAGGCCCACATCTTTATAAGAATCAGTCTTGCCAGGTATGGCACTCTGAGGGCGAGGCCCGCATCTTTACCAGAATCAGTTTCTGAGATGAGTCCCAGGGCCGAGGCCTACGTCATCATCAGTATCAGTTGCGGGGGTGAGTCCTAGGGCCGAGGTCTACGTCATCATCAGTATCAGTTGCAGGGGATGAGTCCCGGGGTCGAGGCCTACATCAGCATCAGTATCAGTTTTAGGGATGCGTCTCAGGGTCGTGACCCACATCATCATTATCAGTTTTGGGGATGTGTCCCAGGGTCGTGACCCACATCATCAGCAGTTTTGGGGATGCGTCCCAGGGTCGTAGCCCACACCATCAGCAGTTTTAGGGATGCGTCCCAGAGTCGTGACCCATATTGTCAATGTTATTGGGATGCGTCCCAGGGTCGAGGCCTCCGTTGTCGGTTGCAGTTATCGGGATGCGTCCCAGGGTCGTTGGCCCCTCACATAATCAGTAGTTTTGGTGATGCGTCCCAAGGTCATGACCCACATTGTCAATGTTATCGGGATGCGTCTCAGGGTCGAGGCCTCCGTTGTTGGTTGCAGTTATCGGGTTGCATCCCAAGGTCGTTGGCCCCCTGCATCATTAGTTTTGGGGATGCGTCCCAGGGTCGTGACCCACATTGTCAGTGGTATTAACGTGAGGCTGCTGGACGTGGGTGAAGGGGCAATTTGTGATGCCTGAGTGGTAGTGGAGGTTATGTGGCGTGAGATGGGCAGTTTATGATGCGTGAGTGGTAGAATGTTTCTGGGGCTAGGTGGCTTGCGATGGGCAGTTTATGATGCGTGAAGAATGAGTTTGGTGAAGGCTGTAGTGGAAGGGCAGGTGGCGCATGAGGAGGTAGCCGTCTAGGGTTGGTGCGTGGCTCACTGTGTGGTGCCGAGAGTGAGAGCCATCTAGGGTTTATTCTTTTTATTTGTTTAGAGAAAGCCTATGTGTCTGCATGGTGTGGCCTGTGTCGGTGAGTGGGAAGGGTTTTGCTTTTGTTTATTTAGAGGGAGGCTATGTGGCGTGAATGGAGAAGGAATAAGGTGGGGTTGCCGAGAGTGTAATGAGAGAGAAGTGAATGTATGTGGAGTGGGGCCAGAGTTTAGATGTGTTGGTGAATGGTTCTTTTTATAGGCAAAGAGGTGGGGGTTTTCCTTTTTTGAGAAGGAGAAGGATTTGTGTATTAATGGGATATCTTTTTAAATTAATATGGGATAAGGAAATCTTTTAATTCGGGAAACGGTTTGATTTTAATTTGATTTATTCTCTTTTAGTTAAGGATATGATTTAGTTTAATTAGGCAAGGGATCCATGGGATTTATTTAATTTAGGAAGTGAATTTGGCTAGATTT